>WNGS01012742.1:0-13773 GCA_020271785.1 Procambarus virginalis
TTGATGACTTATTAAACCAAAATTATTTATTAATCAGAAGAAAGACAAAACCGCGACCTATCTGTAAACGTCTACCAGTTTAGTCTACGTTTAGTCTACCAAGTCTACCAGACTAATATTTTAAGTAAACGAAGATATTTGTAGTTGTATAAAAGGGGCAGTTTTCATCGCTCGTCGAGCTCGAAAACCGCAGCATTCATCTCAGAACCATGCCTATTTCACGCAGATTCCTTAATAAACGTAAGAGTTTTTATATGTCACAAGAAAGATAGAAATATAAGCTTCATTCTAAATACCTTACCATGGGTATATTTAAATTTAAAGCGAAGATAGATGTACTTTTGTAATAGCCGAGCTCCGACCCCGGACAGATCGATCGACCGAGCAACTCTCTCTCAGAACAATGTATATTTCACGTGAATTCGTTAATAAACATATATGTTTTATATGTCTCAAGAAAGGCAGACATATAAGCTTCACTTTAAACACTTTACCATAGACATATTTAAAGTTCTAATGAAGATACATGTATTTTAAAAATTACGGAGCTCCGACCCCGTACAGACTGAACGACAGAGCAACTCTCTCTCAGATCAATGTTTATTTCACGTAAATTCGTTAATAAACACAAATGTTATACATGTCTTAAGCAAGATAGAAATATGAGCTTCATTTTAAATACATTAAAATAGACATATTTATAGCTCAAGTGAAGATACATATGTTTTTATAGTAGCGCTCAGTAGCTTGTCGGGCATGTAGTGCAGACGCCTACCCACTTGCCGATATATTGTATAATTAACAAAGATACGCTAATAAAGCCTAAAGTCTTATATGCCTCCAGAAAGACCGATATATGAACATTATTATGATTGCACCAAATGAAATATATCATGTTCGAGGACAAAGATATATCAATTTTAAATTAAGTTCGATTGAGTTTCGAGTTTCTTGTCGGGCGAGAGAGATGGGGCGACTCTCGCCCCATCTATTGGAGATTCTGTCCACTAAAGACCCAAAGCTACTCAAACCCTCTAGCATTATTTAAGTAATGAAGTAATATGGTATATTTACTCACTATAATGTGGATGCTGAATGCAGAACATGAGAAAACATATATTTACTCCAAACCATATAATTTCATTATGAAATAAGTAAATAAGTAGCATCAAAGGAAGTCGACGGTCCAAGCGTCAATGTTGTGGAGCGACTTATCCAAGATATATCGTTGTTTGGAAAGTGTTTTTGGCATATCCAGTTGTCGCACTTCTCTGCACAAATTATCACAAATTTAAATTATAATGTTAACAAGTAGAATACGTATTTTTAATAAAATCTAACATAACTAGCCAGAAAACATTTAACATTTATTAAAAAATATATGTTTGGAAGTTAAATCGACTTCATAGGACAATAGTTTGTTATATATGGCCCCTGCATAATTTAAATTAAGCGGGGGAATTCTGGGAGGCGAAAACAATTACGCAGCGCTCTGTGAGAGCTGCGCGCGCCGTGGGGGGGGGGCGCACATTTAAGCAAACGCACAAGGAGGTTTCCCTCTCACTCCTACACAGCTACGGTACGCTCCACACGAAACACCCGCCCTCCTCCCTTGACTGCAGAACATCTTGCTCTTCGAGCTCCTCACGTTTCTCCTATGCTACTCTCTAATTTGGGGGTGCTGCGCCGGATCCCCAAGTCTAGGGCTGCCCGCAGCTACTTACCATATGTCAAGTGCTCACTTGTAGTGCAAGTTTGGGGTTGCAGACTTTACATGTACTGGGCACTAGCATATCATTACCCCTGGAAATTATTAACTATACTATGCCCTCTGTGTATACAGAATATATTTCTACATACTGTACTGGCTGTGCCACTCAATATCTCTGGCATTGTTTTTAATTATAGCATTAAGCTGATTGCGAGTACTGCAACATTGCTTCGGCTAGCTGCCACTAGGCACGGTTAATGTCCTATGACTTATTCCCTTAGTTGCATCTTTGCAGTACTGGCATTCTACTCAGACATGTTACATGCCTTCTCTTATTTTGTGGTACAGCAGTTGCGCTACTTACCATATGTCAAGTGCTCACTTGTGTGCAAGTTTGGGGTTGCAGACTTTACATGTACTAGGCACTAGCATATCGTTACCCCTGGAAACTAGTAACTATTCTATGACCTCTGTGTATACAGAATATATTTTATACATACTGTACTGGCTGTGCCACTCAATTATCTCTGGCATTGTTTTAATTATAGCTTTAAGCTGATTGCGAGTACTGCAACATTGCTTCGGCTAGCTGGCACTAGACACGGTTAATGTCCTATGACTTATTTCCTTTAGTGCATCTTTGCAGTACTGGCATGCTACTCAGCCATGTTACACGCCTACTTGGATATTGTGGTACAGCAATTGCTCTGTAAACATTAGTTAATAAATTAAGGTCCCCCCACTCCTGGTTTGTTTTCTCCCCGATCAGAAATACTCGTTATTCGTTGACATGCGTTCGCTACTTAAACTACCTTGTACTGTACTTATGTAAAATCCCATGTCTCTTCACTCATCTCACCGAACCCTACAGGCTCTGTGATATATTGTTTAATTAAGATTCACAAATAAAGCTTATATTGTATATGTTATCAAAAGGCAGAGCTTAGTTTAGTTCATTTATTATGCACCCCATATCCATCCTATGGGCGATAGTGGAGTGTTACAGAGGCACATAATGGGCTCAGGGAATGAGCCCCACAATTCATATAGCCAAGCAAGTTATAATCTTGATAAGCTAGTTACAAAAGTCAATGCACATTGTCACATCAACAATGGGCTCGAGACCGACCACAAGTACAGTTATAATTTAAGCAACTGACATATATGGATGGCTATAGTGTCACAATTGATATGTTTATCCTACACATAACTCCCTCTCCCCCCATCCAATGGGCAGCGGTGGATAGGTCCTAGCAGTGGTAAGACCTAGCAGTGGTAACATCTAGAAGTCTGCTAACATTCTGATCGGGGAGAAAACAAACCAGGAGTGGGGGGACCTTAATTTATTAACTAATGTTTACAGAGCAATTGCTGTACCACAATATCCAAGTAGGCGTGTAACATGGCTGAGTAGCATGCCAGTACTGCAAAGATGCACTAAAGGAAATAAGTCATAGGACATTAACCGTGTCTAGTGCCAGCTAGCCGTTGGATTTTATTTTGTTGACTATTACACATTGGGTTCTGTTGGTCAGGAAATTGTAGATCCATCTGCCTACTTTTCCGGTAATTCCTTTTGAGCGCATTTTATGGGCAATAACACCATGGTCACATTTATCAAAAGCTTTTGCGAAATCTGTGTAAATTACATCAGCGTTTTGTTTGTCTTCCATAGCATCTAATGCCATATCATAGTGGTCCAGCAACTGCGACAGGCAAGAGCGCCCTGTTCTGAAACCATGTTGTCCGGGGTTATGGAGATGCTGTGATTCCATGTATTTTGTGATCTTACTTCTTAGCACTCTCTCAAAAATTTTTATGATGTGCGATGTTAGTGCTATCGGTCTGTAATTTTTTGCCTCTGCCTTATTTCCTCCTTTATGAAGTGGTGCTATCTCTGCTGTTTTTAGTATATCAGGAATAACGCCAGTATCTAGGCTTTGTCTCCACAGAATGTGGAGGGCCTGCGATAGTGGTTTTTTACAGTTCTTGATGAATATGGAGTTCCAAGAATCCGGGCCTGGTGCGGAGTGCATAGGCATACTGTTTATGGCTTCTTCAAAATCCAGTGGGGATAGGGTGACGTCTGATATATGATTTGATGTTGGTATCATATCCATGAAAAATTCATTTGGGTTATCGATCTTTAGTGCGTTTAATGGCTCGCTGAAGACAGAGTCGTATTGCTTCCTCAGTAGCTCGCTCATTTCTTTGTTGTCATCGGTGAAAGTTCCATCTTCCTTTCGCAGGGGCCCGATACTAGATGTGGTTTTTGATCTTGATTTTGCATAGGAGAAAAAATATTTCGGGTTTCTCTCTATTTCACTGATGGCCTTTTGCTCTCTTTCCCTCTCCTGCGTTTTGTATGATTCTTGTAGCTTGAGTTCAATTTTTCCTATTTCGCTACCTAACCTTCTTCGCCGTTCCTGAGATAGGGTGCGACTCTCAAGTTGTACCGCGATTCGTTTTCTTCGCCTATATAGGGAACGACGTTCTCGTTCCAATCTGCATCTCTTCCTCTTTTTTCTTAGGGGGATGCGGTTTGTACATATTTCTAGTGCTACTGAGCTTATTTTTTCCAGGCACTGGTTCAGGTTCGCATTTCCTAGCTGTTCTTCCCAGTTTATTTCTGTGAAGTCCTGGTTTATTTGCTCCCAGTTTATCTGTTTATTATTGAAGTTGAATTTGCTGAAATCTCCTCCACCGGGAATCTGGACTGGTTTTGAAGGTCTATTCCCCATGGTTGTCATAACTTCAATTAAGTTGTGATCTGAGTAACAGGTATTTGTAATCATTATGTTCCTGATCAATTCATCATTATTAGTGAAAATGAGGTCCAGCGTGTTCTCCTTCCTGGTTGGTTCTACTATTTGCTGGTTTAAGGCAAACCTGTCGCACATCCGTAGCAGGTCATTTGCATGTGCCTGTTCATTAAGGCTACTTCCTGGTATTCTTTCTGATATTACTGTATTAGCCAGGTGCTTCCATTTCAGGTGCCGTAGGTTGAAGTCCCCAAGCAGGATGATGTTCGGAGCTGGATTTGTGAGGTTTTCCAAGCAGTGTTCTACTTTCAGTAGTTGGTCTTTAAACTGCTGAGGGTTTGCCTCCGGTGACTTATATACAAGGACAATAACTACATTTATAATCTCTATTTTGATTATCAGCACTTCCACCATATCATTTGAGGTGTTTAGCAGCTCAGTACAGATGAGTGTGTCTTTGATGTATAGGCTGACCCCACCCTGAAGCCGGTGTTTCCTATCACATCTGATAGTGATTTCCTATCACTAGGCATAGGAATTTTGGTAATTCACAGTTCAATAATCGTAACGGCAACCAACTGTTGTCACTATTAGGTAGGCACGATGATGCACAGATTGTGGGTGACCTTGAACCGACGCATATCTACGAAGGTATTCTTGATCTATGTCTCGGTTTCAACGTCTCCCACACTGTGTGCGCCTCGTCAATAGTGCCAGATATGGCGTCTGATCATCTGGCCATATTAGCCACTGTAAGCATAGGAAGCTCTATCCTCCCCGGCGGAATGTTCAAGCGGAAGAGGCTGGCTGTGCCCATCGATCAACGAGACAATTTTGTTGCTCATGTGCCAGAATGGTACAGTTCATCTGAGCCTTCATCAGTTGAAGATTTTAACAATGAGCTCACAGATACTATCGACCAGTTTATAGAATCACTTGATCCATCGTCCAGGCCACGTAACCCAAATTTCACAATTATAATAAGACACTTATGCTTATTATAATGATTCTAAATTGCATGCACTAAAACGCACTGCCAGAATAATTGGACTAGCTTATAGAAGGACCCGCACTGCTGAAATGCTTCGGCTCTTTCAAGCGGCTCTGGCTGAGGCCAGGGAACGTATGGTGGAGCTGAGGCAGACAGTTTGGAAACTTTTGTCCGTGGTCTCATTTCTCACACGCCACTAAGTCGGGCATGGAATGATATCAACAAGATCAAAGGGAAAAATGCTGCAGAGATCTCGTACCCTAATCCTCTGCACAGAGCAAATGAGCTTGTTGATGCTTGGGCCATGACTTCCAACTTTGACAGTCTTCCTCTACCCTCACAGAATGAATTAAATAATAGATATACTGATAGGGCAAGGCTCCTTGACTTCAAGCTTCATCAAGAGGATGACTGTGACATGCTTCTTACTAAATACGAACTAGATTCTGCTCTACATAAAGGCAAAGCTACATCTCCCGGGGAGGATGGAGTTACTTACGGCATACTGCGTATGCTTCTGCTAGTTCCAGGGAATCCCTTGCTTCAATTGTATAATATGAGCTATGTAACTGGGGAGCTTCCTAAGTCATGGACCAACAGTGTTATTATTCCCATTCCTAAACCTCACCAGCCGAGTGTTTTTCGCCCAGTCTCCCTCACTAGTTGTCTCTGTAAGTGTCTTGAGAGGATGGTTCTCAACCGTCTCCTTTACAAAATTAATAATATGTTGTCTCCCCAGATATATGGCTTTACGCATGGGAAGAGTGTACATCACTGTATTACCACATTCCTCACCCTGCATACTGATAGGTCATATACCACTTTCCTAGATCTTAAGTCAGCCTTTGACATTGCTAACCCACACGTCATTCTGAGAGAACTTGCTAAAATGAATTTTGGAGGATGGCTTCTACGGTGGATAAGATGGTATCTATCCAACAGGAAGTCATCTGTACTGTTCCAAGGGCATAGGGTGTAACGAGAGATTTTGAACTTGGCACTCCACAGGGAGGTGTCCTCAGTCGTACTCTGTTCAATGTGTTAATCAATGCACTTTTAAACTTAGTAACTAAAAGGTCCAGCGAACACATTAGCTATGTGGATGATATACTGATCCACACCAATGGGTATACCAACACCCAAAATGTTCTGAACTCTGTATTGTACACATGTCAGGAACTATGCTTAGTCATCTCAGTAGAGAAAACAAAGATCCTGAACCGACACCCACCCAGACGGGGTGGCCCCGTTCGCAAAATACAGTTGGATGATGGCTCTCTGCTCGACTATGTTACCAGATACAAATACCTTGGGCTTGAGGTTCTACTGTACCGCAATGTTTTAGCCAGACTGGGTCGCCAATGTAGAGGTTCCGTGCTCTCAAGGCTGTGGCAGGCAAACACAACTGCACCGTACAGTGTTATATATTTATTTCAGTTTGAACAATTTTTAATATTAAAGGATAAATCCTTTAATTGGTTGAAATTGGTTTTAACATTCGAAATCTAATTTGTTGATGTTAAATAATATAAGGTTCAAATTTATTAAGATACATACTTTAAAAACTATTTCTATTTGATACCAACAGTATCACGTTAAGAGAAGCGTCTCGCCTTGCTAACCCAAGTATAAAATATATAAAGAAACGGTGCAACTGTACTGCTATCTGCAGTACAAATACATGTCCCTATTTAAAGAAAAAATAAACTGCACCAATCACTGCCACTCCTCACACCAATGCAACAATAAGGAGAGTGATAACAGTGCTTCACATTCGACAACGTTAAATTATTTAACAGATGACGAGATAATGATAATCAACTAAATTTCGGATACTTGAGGCAAAGTGAAATTCGCACCAGTTACCCCATCTATCATCATTCTATTATGCAGGAGGTACCACAAGTATATGGGTCATCCAATAATGCTAGCAGATTTCTAGAAGTTACCACTGTTAGGCTTAGGCTCGGCTACAAGTACTACTGGGAATTTGTAACATCTGCTGATGTAGATTTGACTAAATGTAAACTCTGTCAGCAGAACTATTCGCATACTTTGCGTCATTATATAATGGAATGTGAAAAAAATCACGGAATTTAGAGATAACACCATCAATAGTGTCCCAGAAATGTGTAAGTACTTCATTCATAATGATGTGCTGCCCGAAATCTTAGCGAAGTATCCAAAATTTGCTTACTGTAGGTAATGCCCATGCACATGACTGTAAAGCTGCCGCCCAGTTGGGTGGGTGTGCAGCACATGACTGTAAAGCTGCCGCCCAGTTGGGTTGGTGTGGAGCAAGACTAGTAACTGTGCGACTCCTCATAGATGTAAAGTGCCTTGTATAGTGACTGTTGTGAGCCTCTTGTTGAATCACTTGTGACACAAAAGATTACTGATGTGTGTATTTGTGTGGGTGATTAAATATGTATGTGTATGTATATTTGTATACGTATGTATATGTACATGTATGCATAAGTATGTGTACATTAATAATTTTGTAACTAGCGTCAAAAGATTGTTATTTGCTTAGCTAAACGAACTAGAGGGTTCAGTTCCTGAACCGATTATGTGCCTCTGTAATCCTTTACACCACCGCCCACGGGATGGGTATTATGGGGTGCATAATAAAGAAAGAAAATGAATGGACCGAACCCCACAATTCATTTAGCTGAGCAAGTTACAATCTTGATGAGCTAGTTACAAAATTCACTATAAGTCGTCACATCATAATTGGGTTCGAGATCGACCACAAGTAGTGCATTACATAATTTATCAGTATTGTGCAGCCTGTGATCCCCGCCTGGCTGGATACTGATACCTAGGTAGTTTTCATGTGTCCGGACACCGGCGATAAGGTGGTATTATTTATTTAACTTAAGAGATATTTATTTTTAAATGTTGTCACATTAACGGCTACATCTTCCTTTCTTCTGACATATAGATTTTTAAGATTAATTAAAATATATGGAAACTAATTATACAATTTATTGGCTGGTGTGCAGGGCTTCACACTCTCAGAACTAGCCATCAAGTAACTATCAAAACGCATATATCTTCGTTTTCACTTCAGTTATATTTATGACAAAGGATTTTAAATGTAGCCTATATTTCTACCTTTGTGATGACATAAATACTTTCGTTAATTACAATATCTAGATCAAACTAACATTGATTTTCAAAAGGTTGTATATTTTCCATCAATTGAGAGCATCAGCCAAGAAGCCTTCTTTAAAATATGAATATCTTTCCTCACCCAATAAGATCTAATCTCTGAATAAAACGCAAAAAACGACTTGATTGTAACCTATCCACCGCTGCCCATTGGATGGGGGGAGAGGGGGTTATGTGTAGGATAAACATATCAATTGTGACACTATAGCCCTCCATATATGTCAGTTGCTTAAATTATAAACTGTACTTGTGGTCGGTCTCGAGCCCATTGTTGATGTGACAATGTGCATTGACTTTTGTAACTAGCTTATCAAAATTATAACTTGCTTGGCTATATGAATTGTGGGGCTCATTCCCTGAGCCCATTATGTGCCTCTGTAACACTCCACTATCGCCCATAGGATGGGTATGGGGTGCATAATAAATGAACTAAACTAAGCTCTGCCTTTTTGATAACATATACAATTATAAGCTTTATTTGTGAATCTTAATTAAACAATATATCACAGAGCCTGTAGGGTTCGGTGAGATGAGCGAAGAGACATGGGAGATTTTACATAAGTACAGTACATGGTAGTTTAAGTAGCGAACGTATGTCAACGAATAACGAGTATATATAACAAACTATTGTCCTATGAAGTCGATTTAACTTCCAAACATATATTTTTTAATAAATGTTAAATGTTTTCTGGCTAGTTATGTTAGATTTTATTAAAAATACGTATTCTACTTGTTAACATTATAATTTAAATTTGTGATAATTTGTGCAGAGAAAAGATACGTGAATTTAGAGACAATTCTATAACCAATGTTCCAGCGATGTGTAAATATTTTATTCAAAATGATCTGCTACCAGAAATTTTAGCCAAATATCCCCAGTTTGCTAACTGTAGGTAGTAACTGAGTGATTGTAACCTATCCACCGCTGCCCACTGGATGGGGGGCGGTGTGCAGGACAAACATATAAATTTTGACACTAGCTCTTCACATGTCAGTTGCTTAATTTAGAACCTGTACTTGAGGTCGATCTCGTACCCATTGTTGATGTGACGACTTATATTGAATTTTGTAACTAGCTCATCAAGATTGTAACTTGCTTAGCTAAATGAATTGTGGGGCTCAGTCCCTGAGCCCATTATGTGCCTCTGTAACCCTTTCCACTACCGCCCACAAGATGGGTATGGGGTATATAATAAATGAACTAAACTAAGAAGTGCGACAACTGGATATGCCAACAAACACTTTCCAAACAACGATATATCTTGGATAAGTCGCTCCACAACATTGACGCTTGGACCGTCGACTTCCTTTGATGCTACTTATTTACTTATTTCATAATGAAATTATATTGGTTTGGAGTAAATATATGTTTTCTCATGTTCTGCATTCAGCACCCACATTATAGTGAGTAAATATACCATATTACTTCATTACTTAAATAATGCTAGAGGGTTTGAGTAGCTTTGGGTCTTTAGTGGACAGAATCTCCAATAGATGGGGCGAGAGTCGCCCCATCTCTCTCGCCCGAGCAAGAGTCGAAACTTAATTTAAAATTGATATATCTTTGTCCTCGAACATGATTTATTTTATTTGGTGCAATCATAATAATGTTCATATCTCGGTCTTTCTGGAGGCATATAAGACTTTAGGCTTTATTAGCGTATCTTTGTTAATTATACAATATATCGGCAAGTGGGTAGGCGTCTGCACTACATGCCCGACAAGCTACTGAGCGCTACTATAAAAACATATGTATCTTCACTTGAGCTATAAATATGTCTATTTTAATGTATTTAAAATGAAGCTCATATTTCTATCTTGCTTAAGACATGTATAACATTTGTGTTTATTAACGAATTTACGTGAAATAAACATTGATCTGAGAGAGAGTTGCTCTGTCGTTCAGTCTGTACGGGGTCGGAGCTCCGTAATTTTTAAAATACATGTATCTTCATTAGAACTTTAAATATGTCTATGGTAAAGTGTTTAAAGTAAAGCTTATATGTCTGCCTTTCTTGAGACATATAAAACATATATGTTTATTAACGAATTCACGTGAAATATACATTGTTCTGAGAGAGAGTTGCTCGGTCGTTCGATCTGTCCGGGGTCGGAGCTCGGCTATTACAAAAGTACACCTATCTTCGCTTTAAATTTAAATATGCCCATGGTAATGTATTTAGAATGAAGCTTATATTTCTATCTTTCTTGTGACATATAAAAACTCTTACGTTTATTAAGGAATCTGCGTGAAATAGGCATGGTTCTGAGATGAATGCTGCAGTTTTCGAGCTCGACGAGCGATGAAAACTGCCCCTTTTATACAACTACAAATATCTTCGGTTTTACTTAAAATATTTATCTGGTAGACGTTTTACAGATAGGTCGCGTTTTTGTCTTTCTTCTGATTAATAAATAATTTTGGTTTAATAAGTCATCAAGATGTTTTCAACAATATTCTTTCGGCGTTCGTCTTTTCCAACATGGGCAACCCTTTTGGAAACGCGTTACTTGGGTTAACCCATCCCATAGTTGGGTCTGTTTCCATTATTGTTCGGAACATTTGTTACTTTTAAAATGCTAAGCTAACCTACATACCTAAATACATAGATACACAGATTTACGTATGCCCTACATAAAGTGTTCGAAGTGTCATGAATGTGCATTTACAAAGGTGAAATGCAATTCTGATCAGCTTCCATATGTACTTTATACACACACATACATACACACACAAGTGCGGGACACAGGCGCGAACAAGTGTAGAACGGCGGTCCCCGATTTACTTAAATAATAATAAATAAATAAATATAATATGTTTATTCAGGAAAGGTACATACATAGAGAGATTTTTACATAAGTTGATCGATTTATAGATAGAGCTAGTACATACAATGCCTAAAGCCACTATTACGCAATGCGTTTCGGGCAAGAAAAACTTAATATCTAAAACTTAATGCTAATTGAACAAAAGAATAAATGTTTTGAGAACAGATACAAATAAAGGTACAAAAAAAAGGGGGGAACATGACTGAAAAGCAGCACACAATACAATATGTAGACAAACAGCGTTGAATAAGAAAAAAAAAAAAAAAAATAAGACATGGGTTGACAATAGAGGGGTAACCCAGCAAACACAAAACGTTTGTGAACGTTTTTAAATGGTGCCACAAAGGTAATACTCTAACATTTGACATAAATACGTATATCTGACGTTCTTAAAACCACTAGATATAACTAAAAACATGTATTCTTGAGACACGGTTTTTTAAGATTTATGTAAAAATTTAAAAATAATAGTGAATGCTATGGAATTATAATGTTTTCTTGCTTTATATATAAAAATAAAAAATTTTCAGTCAACATTTCGTTTTTTTTGTTTACTTTATGTAAACCTATCCAATTTACGTTCTTATAACATAAATATAACATTTATATGTCGTCAATATAACGTTATTTACACGACATCGTTACGTTATTATAATGTTATATTAACGTATAATTCCTGTATAAAAACAAATATATATTGAGCTTATATTTTAAACCTTGTAAAATTCGTAAAACTTGGAATAAGACAGTAAGCATGCTTTATTTATGAAAATATAGAAACAAATCAACAAAATCATAAACCACATGTCACCCCTATATATAATTCTTTAGTTGTCTTTCCAGAGAATGTAATTTAAGCTTTGACAATCTTTCTTCAAATGACAGGTTTCTAATTTGGGGTATTAACTTTGTTATTCTTTACTGGAAGCATTCTAGTAAATTTTGAACCTTAAATTTTGAAATTAAAATAATTGAACCCCATGCACAGATACCATAATTAAGATAGGGATAGATTAGTGCATGATATAGAGAGATGAGACCAGAGTTAGGTACATAATATCTGATTTTGGAGAGTATCCCAACTGTTTTAGCGATTTTCTTAGTTATGTGTTGTATGTGGGTACTGAAGTTTAGTCTCTTGTCTAGGAATAGGCCAAAAAACTTTCCATCTTTTTATTGCTAATGTTTACATTATCTATCTGAAGCTGAATTGCATTTGTAGATGTGCTTCCAAATAAGATGTATAGTAGGTCTTTGCTATGTTAATTGTTAGCTTGTTGGTTGACATCCATATGTGGACTTTTTTTAGTTCATTATTAACAGCATTATTTAATGTATGTGGGTTGGGGTTAGAGTAGATGAGGGTAGTATCATCAGCAAACAAAATAGGTTTCAGAATGTTAGAGACATTAGGCAGATCATTGATGTATATAAGAAATAGGAGAGGTCCCAAGATGTTGCCCTGTGGCACTCCAACGGTTATTGGTAGAATGGGAGAGGTTATATTATTGATGGCTACACATTGGTGTCTATCACTAAGATAGGATTGGATATAGTCCAGTGCATGGCCTCGGATTCCATAATGATGGAGTTTAAGTAAGAGGTAATTGTGATTAACAGTATCAAAGGCCTTTCTCAGGTCAATGAAGAGTCCAATCGGAAACTCATTTTTGTCAAGGGCAGAGTAAATTATATCAAGGAGACTAATAATTGCATCGTTGGTACTCTTTTAGGAGCGGAAGCCAAACTGACAGGGGCTAAGAATGTCGAATTTTACGAGATAGGAGTAGAGCTGTTTGTAGATAATTTTTTCAAATATTTTTGATAGTATGGGTAGGTTTGATATTGGTCTATAATTGTTTATGTTTGCCGGATTACCTCCTTTATGAACTGGCGTTACTCTTGCTTTTTTAAGGATATCAGAGAAGGAATGACACTCAAGGATTTGTTGAACAGCAGAGCTATAGGTGGCGCAATGGCATGGGAGGCGCTCTTGTATACAATGGACTGAGCTTTGCATACAATGGAGCTTTGGTTTTTAGTGAGTATATGATGGACACAACATCTGTCGGGCTGACTGGTGAAAGGAGAAGAGAGTTTTACATGGAATACCATCTCTAATATCCTAGGAACTAAACAACACTCCCACAACCAGATAACACTCTCTAAGGATGGCTTTACACCATCAACTGACTTAGAAATGGCAAACGAATTTAATTGCTTCTTTTCATCGGTTGGTGTACCTTGCGAGTAAAATCCCACGGACTCAGACACATTCAACACATATATCTCTCAGGCAGCTATCC
>WNGS01012769.1:0-19056 GCA_020271785.1 Procambarus virginalis
ATCAAGAAATATGGGCCAATAGGCCCTTCCGCAGTTACTTCCATTCATACCTTCAATTTACCCAGTTAATATCCAGTTAATATCCATTGTTTTCGTGTTCTGTCCTTTGTTGAAAGTTTTGTTCACCTCATTAAAAACTGTTGTAACATATCACCTCACCCAAACGCGGGTATAAAATGAAAGATGAAAGCTGTTAAATCATAGCATAGTAAAGAACTGTTAGTGCTTTAAGGTTATAGTTGTGTGAGAAACTAAAAGTCTTTGAAAATGTAATTAGTTATTACGAAACGCGTTCAAGTGTCGCGTCAGACTAAGAAATAAAGAATGAATTTTGGAGAATTGATTTTTCATTTACCGTCATCAGTAAAAACAAACATAAGGAAAATTGAGAAAATTCGTGTTAGAATTATTAATCTTACTTTTTCGGTCATATTTAATAACATATGTCTACAGGAAAGACTGCTACCAAAATATACTAATATATATATATATATAATATATATATATATATATATATATATATACGATTTTTTTCATTTTTCCCGTGCTCAGGGACACAAATTAACATGTTTAGAAGACGAAAAAAAAATTTGATTTTTTTTTTCTTGTGCACAGGGGTGTAAATTTCCCCAGGACCCCTGAGCAGTGTAAGGGTTAAGGAAGAGCTATTCCCAATTACAAAATGGCTATTTGACCTTTGAGAAATAGAGGACATGGAAACTGGTGACCTATGACTGCCAGGTCATCCAAATCCTTCTGCGCAGAAGTCTAGACACGGCTCATAACGTCACTGATGGTGACTTAACTCAAAATCCTAATAATTAGAATACACTTGATATTGTAACCAGTAATATTATACAATACACTTTTAATACAATATGAATGAAGGCTAATTTCTCTAAATAAGTGAATACTATAGAATGATTCATTATACGAAACTTGTGAACAAAGACGCCAGCCATTTTGTGACTCAGACTTGCTATAATCCCCAGGGGAATGCGCATTGCTGGGGTCAGGCAGGAAAAAAATAACAGAACTGCTTATGCAGACACGAATTTCCTGTCAAAGAAGGAATATTTTAAATAGGGAGATTGAAGAAATCGAGCGGAAATTGAAACACTCATATGAAACTGAAGAAAGGCAGTTAGAACAGAAAGCAATTCAGGAAATAAAGAAAAATCCAAAATATTTCTTCTCATATGCGAAATCAAAAGCAAAAACCACTGCCAGTATTGGACCTATTCGTACAAGTGAAGGTTCATACACGGAGGATGACAAAGAAATTAGTGAAATCCTAAAAAAGCAGTATGAGGACATGTTTAGCACTCCAATAAACAACATGAAAGTGGAAGATCCAGATAATTTCTTTATGCGGGATATTCAAACCCCTGTAAATATAACTGATATCAACACGAGCGCACTAAATTTTGAAAGAGAAATTGAAAACATGCCCATGCACTCGGCCCCAGGTCCTGACTCATGGAATTCAATATTTATAAAGAAATGCAAAGTGCCGGTAGCACAGGCACTCAGTATAGTGTGGAGGAAGAGCTTGGACACGGGGGAGATACCAGATGCACTTAAAGTAGCAGACATAGCCCCTCTACACAAGGGAGGGAGCAAAGCATTGGCAAAGAATTATAGACCAGTTGCACTAACATCGCACATAATAAAAGTATTTGAGAGAGTGATTAGGAGTCAGGTCACCAATTTCATGGAGACCAATGACCTTCACAACCCAGGCCAACATGGATTTCGAGCGGGAAGATCGTGCCTCTCACAGCTACTTGAGCACTACGACAAAGTCACTGAGGCATTAGAAGAAAAACAGAATGCTGATGTGATATACACGGACTTCACAAAGGCTTTCGATAAATGTGACCATGGCGTGATAGCACACAAAATGAAGTCAATGGGAATAACCGGTAAAGTAGGACGCTGGATACTCAGTTTTCTGTCAAACAAGACTCAGCGAGTAACGGTCAACCATATAAAATCTAGTCCAAGTGCAGTTAAAAGCTCTGTACCTCAGGGTACAGTCCTTGCACCGCTGCTTTTCCTTATTCTCATATCAGATATAGACAAAAATACAAGTCACAGCTTCGTATCATCCTTTGCAGACGACACAAAAATCAGTATGAAAATTACCTCGGCTGAAGACATTGAACAACTTCAAGCTGATATTAATAAAGTTTTCGACTGGGCATCAGAAAATAACATGATGTTTAACAGTGATTGTGACGGTAAAGTAGTGGAGTATGGTGGTCGGCAGTCTTCCACTGGCAGATGTTAAGGCCAGGCCACATATAAAAACAAAAAAGTAAAAAAAAAAAAAGGAAAAAAAAGAATGACTGCGTGTTTGATAATCTGTGGTAAGGTAAGGGAAGAGACATAAAACACAATAATAAACAATGCTCTTTAATAACACTAAGAAACAAATTGAAATAAAGGCAAAATCTTGGCTTAATGGTGCAGAACAACAAGTGGAAAAATAACTGAACATAAAACTGATTTACGTTAAAGGGAGGAGAAGTGACATAAAATAACAAGTAAAATAATATTAGTGCTGGGAATATATGCGCTAGCTATAAACCTCTATTTGATCACACGAGGTGAGTCAACTTAGGTGTTCATAGCATGAGCACTGGATATATCCTGGTGAGAGAATGGCTGGGCGGTCTTGACAATGGCTAGCGAGGAATGTGATTGGCGTGGAGCTGGAGTGGTGTGTTGGTTAGCGGCCAATGAGAACGCAGGGCGTCCAGTAACAAGCAGTTTGTCTGGGACTGTAGCCGTCGGCGCGACCAGGTGTGCAGAAGTGGGGGGAAGGAGGGAGTTGCAGGTGCGTGTGGCTGTCTTGATATATACGTTAAGCCACTATAAAACGTATCTTGCATATTGTTAAGAATGGGACGATGGGAAAATATAGCAGGCTCAATCTCTGGGAAGAGATTATCGTCACAACTCTCCCCCCGAACCCTGCGGTTCTGGCAGAGTCACGTTCACGGGAGGTAGAGTGGGAGGTGGAGCTGCCTCTACCTCAGTGATGCTGGAGAGGACGTCTGATATGATGTTATCAGGCTCCTTGATGTAGCAGATCTTTAAATTGAAGCCTTGAAGATATAAAGCCCATCGCAGCAGACGTTGGTTATTAAATTGGGCTTGATGTAGGAATCTCAGAGGGTTGTGGTCCGAATAGATGGTAGTGGACCTAGCACCGTGCATATATGGTGCAAAGTGTTGTAAGCTCAGGACGATGGAGAGGAGTTCCTTCTCTATAGTACTGTAGTTTTTCTGACGAGGCTTCAACTTGCAACTGTAGAAGCTGACAGGTAGAACCTCCTCGCCTCGCTGCTGCATTAAGACACTTCCGATGCCGGTACCACTGGCGTCGACGTGGAGGATGAAAGGCTTCTTGGTATCTGGTGAGGCGAGAATAGGATTAGAACAGAGGAGGAATTTGAGTTGTTCGAAGGCAACGGTTTGCTCCCTGGTCCAATTATACCGTTGCTTGGGACTGGTTAAGGTGATTAAGGGGTTGCAACAGTGCTAAAATTCTTCACAAACCTACAATAATAGGAAGCAAGACCAAGGAAGCGCAGGAGCTGCTTCCTGGTAGTAGGCTGTGGATACTGTTGGATTGCTTGAATGTGGATATTTAACGGAGCCAGGCTGCCACTCCCTATAACATGACCTAGGTACCGCACTTTACCTTTCGCGAAGGTGGACTTGCCCAGATTGATGGTGAGGCCGGCTTTCAGGAGCTTGTAGAACAATCGTTGTAGCTGGAGCAGGTGTTCGCTCCAGGTGTTGGATGCTACCACGATATCATCCAAATAGGCGTAGGTGTTGTCCAAGCCCTGGATGACGCGGTTGACAGCTCTCTGAAAGGTGGCTGGGTCATTGCAGAGTCCAAAGGGAAGGCGATTGTACCTGAAAAGCCCGAAAGGGGTTATAAAGGCAGACAGTTCTTTAGCTCGCTCCGTTAAACTCACCTGGTAATAGCCCTTGAGTAAGTCTACCTGAGACAGGTAGCGGGCATTACCAATGGCATCAAGTATGTCGTCTATCCTAGGTATTGGGTAGGCGTCCTTCACTGTGACCCGGTTTAACTTCCTATAATCCGTGCAAAGACGGATTTTGCCGTGAGGTTTGGGTACCAGGATGCATGGTGAGGCCCAGGGGGACTCACAGGGGGTAGCCAGTCCATGGTCCAAGAGATACTGTACCTCAGCACGCATGACTTCCGTTTTGCTAGGGCTGATTCGGTAGAACGGTTGGCGAATCGGCTGGGTGTCAGGTAGCAGTTGGATGTCGTGCCGAGTCACAGTACACTCTTGGGGATCATCTCGAAACAACTCCTGATGTTCTCTGATGAGTTTGATGAGTGAAGCACTATTATCGTCCTGAAAATGATTGTGAAGGTCAGTAAGGATTTCCGAATTAGAAAGCGCTGTCTCAGTGTCAGTGTTTTCGGAAGGAGAAGCAGGGAAGGTCTCACTGTGGCTGTATGGACCTGTAAATGAGGTGAAATTGGTTAACACAGTGGGAGGAACCCCATGATAGGGCTTGAGTAGATTGATGTGGCACAGCTGGGTCTTCCGCCGCCTATCGGGGGTCTCGAGAACGTAGTTGAAGTTGTTCCGGCACTCCTTAACACGGTAGGGTCCTGAGAACCTGTTCTGTAAAGGAGAACCTGGGATAGGGAAATAGGCAAGAACTAAGTCTCCGGTTTAAACTTCCTTACTTTGGCAGTGCTGGTCGTAACGAGTCTTCATCCTCTCCTGGGCTTTCTGTAGGTTGTTGCTAGCAAAGGAATGGACCCTCTCTAGAATGTGTCGGAGGTTTTGAAGATACTGGGGCACATTCTGATGCTCACTGAAGGTGGCATCACGTAGAGAATCCTTGAAAGCCTTGAGAGGTGTACGGCACTTACGTCCGTAGAGCATCTCATAAGGAGATACTCCTAGTGACTCGTTGGGAAGACTTCTGAAAATACACATGATGAGATCAATTTGCCTATCCCAATCCTTTGAGGTCTCATTACAAAACTTTTTTAAGAGTGCCTTGATAGTCTGATGACTACGCTCGAGAGAACCCTGTGAAGCAGGATGATAGGGGCTGGACAGTACCTGTTTGATGTTGAACTCCTCCAGAGTCCGTTTGAAGAGATCACTGGTGAAGTTGGTGCCACAGTCGCTCTGAATCTCCCTCGGAAATCCATACTGGGTGAAGATTTTCAGTAGATTCTTCACCACTGTAGCAGCCGTAATATTTTTCACTGGAACTGCTATCGGAATCTGGTGGTAGGACACAGGATGGTTAAGATATAGGCGTTGCCGGCACTGGTCCGAGGCAAAGGACCAACACAGTCAATAATAAGTTTGTGGAACGGTTCCTCAGGCACCTGGATGGGTATCAGTGGTGCTCTGGGAATGGAAACGTTCGGTTTCCCGGCTAACTGACACACGTGGCACAGTTTGACATGATTCTTGACGTCGTTTACCATACCTGGCCAGTAGTAGTCTTGTCGAATTCCATGGTAAGTCTTGTTGAACCCGTAGTGTGACAATGCTCCGTGGGCCAGGTGTAGAATCGTGGGCCGCAGGCTGGTAGGAATCACTAGTTGTTCAACGTCTGCCCAATCGTCCTCGTCCTTCAGTTTACTGGGTCTATACCTGCGATAGAGTAATTCGTTCTCCATAAAGAACCCAGGAACACTGTCGGATTGGGTTTCAGCCTGAAAGAATAATGGTGTCAAGGTAAGATCATCTCTCTGTAACTTACGGAACTCCAAAGCGGTCAGATTAGGGGTAGTTTCGAAGGGTCCTGAGGGACAGCGGTAGCAGTAGAGTCAGCTGGCTGTGGTCGTGCAGCTTGAGCACGGGTGGTCACCATAACAGGAGGAGAACCTTCATCACTCTCTTGAACCTTTGCTGGAACATGCTCAAAAATCGGGTTATCCAACACAGAGTTGCTTACCTCGGATATGTCCTTGACGATCAGGTTGTTTGGTTGTTGGTCTTCTGCCAAGTCGTTGCCCAGGAGAAGTTGCACTCCAGGCATGGGAAAAGGCTTTTCCCTGACGGCGACTTGGACTTCACCGGTCACGAAGGGACAATCTAGGTAAACTCTGGCAAGAGGATAAGGAGTTGTAGCAGTAAGGTCAGTGATGAATACAGTCTCTCCTGTGTAGGCGACGTTGGGCACAGCTGATTTCAAGACGATCGATTGTAGAGCCGCTGTGTCCCGCAGGATCTTAAGTCCAAAACGTCCCTCTGAATCTGAACCGTGGGTAGAGATAGTTCCTGGATATAGATGCTTGCTAAAGAGAGAGAGATCATTAGCATGAACACCAACATTCATTACAGGCTTACCGGACTTAGGGTGAGTAGGTTTAGACTTAGGAGGTTCGATGTTACCTTTAGATTGGGACTTACCACATTTCTCAATGGTATGTCCATATAGTCGACAATACCTGCAGTACAGTTGAGAGGTACCTTGATCTGGGCTCGCTTTCTCGTAACTGTACCAAGACTTCTTACTGGTAGGTTCTGGTGTCAGCCGGTGGATGAGGCTGTAAGTGTCAGCTGACTTCGCGCACTTCACCAAATCGGTCTCTTCTTTGTCCGCTAAGTATAGGCGGACAGGAGGAGGTACACGTCTCAAAAATTCTTCAACCAGTATGAGGTTGACAAGCTCTGGAAAAGTAGAGACATGTGCTGCCTCCAGCCATTTCATGAAATATCTCCGTTTGGTGTTAGCAAATTCTAAGAAGGTGGTGGTACTTGCCTTGATGTAGTCACGGAACTTTCGTCGATAGCTTTCGGTGGAGAGAAGGTAGGCGTCCAACACAGCTTGCTTCAAGGTGGTGTAGTCGTTTTCTGATGCCAAAGTGCTGAGTGTGACTGCTGCTCTACCTGTTAAATGTACTCGGAGAAGGGTAGCCCATTGGTCGTCAGGCCAATTAAGTTGATCAGCAAGGGTCTCAAAAGTAGTGAAGAACACATCAACCTCCGTTTCTATGAACGGGGGCATTAACTTACTTGCATGGGAGACATTGAAACTGGGAGGAAGACTAGCGGCAGCTTGTTGGAGTTGAGCTTGGTGTGTAGCGTCCATCGCGAGTTCTCGGTCACGACAGTCTAGAGCTGTTTCTGCCTGCCGTTTGTCGTGTTCACGCTGCATTTCGAGTTGTCGTTGTCTTACTTCAAGTTGTACCTTTTCACGTTCTTTGAATAAGGCCAACTCACGTTCTTGCTGTCCTTTGAGGAGTAGGGCCTCCCTTTCACTTTCTTCTTTCCTCTTCTCTTTTAAGGCGGATTTCTCTTTCTTGTTCTTCCTTTCTGATGGCAGCTTCACGCTCTCTGATTGCATCTTCACGCTCTCTGATGGCAGCTGCTTCCTGTTGTTGCTCCCGCTCGATCTTAGCAAGTTCTAGCTTGAGCTTTATTGCTGGCAAGTCATGTTTATCTGAAATAGTGTATTGTTCATGAGTATCAGAATCTATCGTCCCTTCATCCAAAAGATAATCTAAAATTATATTATTTATGGCATATTTGTTGGCGCCAGGTGGAACTTCCAATTGATACTCGTGTGCAAGAGTTATCAATTCGACCCTTTTAGCGTGACGCAATTTCTCTATTTCACCTTCTGGATTTGCCTTGAAAGCTTGTAGGCGAAACATTGTGAAAATATAGCAAAATAAAGGAGACACGAATATACAGTGAGAATATGGTGAATGTCAGAAACAGGAAACGTAGCAACTGATACCTATCCTGTGGGGAATTATTAATAATTAAAGGTAATTCAAGATGGTAAATGAATAAGGTCGCAGGAAATCTTGTACCCGGTACTCACTGTGGGAGATAAAGGCAAGAAAATCCTACTAATTAATTGAAACAGAGTTTCGAAAAACAAGTAAAACACTAAATGGTTTCAAAGTAATTAGGTAGTACAAAAAATGTAGTCATACCTTGCCAAGTCACTATAGAACATAAGCAAAGGTACCCACTGAAATTGAATATGGTATTTACAGAATTAGCGAACTTTGTGCTCAAAAGAAAGAACGCCAATTCCCTACCGTGGGTAAATACCATCAATCTGACCGACGAGTAGGGGTGCGAGTGTCAACTGGTGACGAGAACTATCGGCGAGGTCCCAACTCGCCAATAATAGTTCGTGCTAGAGGATCTTTGGCCCTCTTTTTCCTCCTAGAGTCGGATTGCAGAAAATAGGTGCTATTGACCCGGAGACAGACCACAGTACCAGGGTACCTATGTGATAATCTGTCAAAAATGTGAGAAATATCTGAGGGACAAAAGATGTTAAACACGGTTAATAACACGGAAGGGGGAGACGACCAATTAAGAGTATGACTGCGGCCTACAGTCACCACGTAATCCAAAGTTGTCTCACACTCACCATATGCTACTCCCGTAATGCACAATATACACAGCACCATATAATAAAAAATGATTAATGTAAATATTGAAAGCAAGGGAATGAAAGCCAAGTACGCTTACCACAATTACCAATACCTGAGTGCAGCTCCTAAGACAGGCCCCCAATTATATGTGACGGTAAAGTAGTGGAGTATGGTGGTCGGCAGTCTTCCACTGGCAGATGTTAAGGAAAGGCCACATATAAAACAAAAAAGTAAAAAAAAAAGGAAAAAAAAGAATGACTGCGTGTTTGATAATCTGTGGTAAGGTAAGGGAAGAGACATAAAACACAATAATAAACAATGCTCTTTAATAACACTAAGAAACAAATTGAAATAAAGGCAAAATCTTGGCTTAATGGTGCAGAACAACAAGTGGAAAAATAACTGAACATAAAACTGAATTACGTTAAATGGAGGAGAAGTGACATAAAATAACAAGTAAAATAATATTAGTGCTGGGAATATATGCGCTAGCTATAAACCTCTATTTGATCACACGAGGTGAGTCAACTTAGGTGTTCATAGCATGAGCACTGGATATATTCTGGTGAGAGAATGGCTGGGCGGTCTTGACAATGGCTAGCGAGGAATGTGATTGGCGTGGAGCTGGAGTGGTGTGTTGGTTAGTGGCCAATGACAACGCAGGGCGTCCAGTAACAAGCAGTTTGTCTGGGACTGTAGCCGTCGGCGCGACCAGGTGTGCAGAAGTGGGGGGAAGGAGGGAGTTGCAGGTACGTGTGGCTGTCTTGATATATACGTTAAGCCACTATAAAACGTATCTTGCATATTGTTGAGAATGGGACGATGGGAAGATATAGCAGGCTCAATCTCTGGGAAGAGATTATCGTCACAGTGATAAATTCCAGGTACTCAGGTACGGTAAAAATGAGGATCTTAAACATAATACAGAGTACAAAACACAATCAAATGTACCCATAGTAGGAAAACAGCATGTAAAGGATTTGGGAATAATAATGTCTGACGACCTAACGTTTAAGGAGCATAACCAAGCAAATATTGCGACAGCCAGAAAAATGATAGGATGGATTACGAGAACTTTCAAATCCAGGGATCCCATCACAATGGTTGTGCTCTTCAAGTCACTTGTGTTGTCCCGTCTTGAGTACTGCTCAGTACTCACTTCCCCCTTCAGAGCAGGAGAGATTGCTGAAATAGAGGGAATACAGAGAACATATATGGCACACATAGACGAGGTAAAGCACCTAAATTATTGGGATCGTCTCAAAGCTCTCCAAATGTACTCACTAGAAAGAAGACGAGAGAGATATCAAATAATATACACCTGGAAGATACTGGAGGGCCAAGTACCAAATCTGCACAGTAAAATAACGACGTACTGGAGTGAACGATATGGAAGAAAATGCAGAATAGAACCAGTGAAGAGCAGAGGTGCCATAGGCACAATCAGAGAACACTGTATAAACATCAGAGGTCCGCGGTTGTTCAACGTCCTCCCAGCAAGCATAAGAAATATTGCCGGAACAACCGTGGACATCTTCAAGAGGAAACTAGATTTATTCCTCCAAGGAGTGCCGGACCAACCGGGCTGTGGTGGGTATGTGGGCCTGCGGGCCGCTCCAAGCAACAGCCTAGTGGACCAAACTCTCACAAGTCAAGCCTGGCCTCGGGCCGGGCTTGGGGAGTAGAACTCCCAGAACCCCATCAACCAGGTATCAACCAGGTCCCTACACGAGACTTCTAGACCATTCTAGATCATATCTACAGCAGCTAGTTTTGTTACATTGGGAAGGCCCAAGAAAATATGAAAGAACGAAACGATGCTAAGGGTAAGTTGCGGGTATTTAAGCCTGGTGACCCTGTCCTGGTATTAAATCCTCGACTAGGGAGCACTATGTCCCACAAGTACGAAGGCCCCTACATTGTGACAGAAAAGACTGGGGGCCTCACATACAAAGTGAGACACTCTGAGAAGCGTAATTAACCAGGTAATGCTCGTACACTTGAATTGGCTGAACAAGTTCCAGGGCCCCAGGCCCATTGCACTAACCAATGTTTCCATTTCCAGTGAGGGAGGGGATGATTGTTCTGGGGACCCAACTAATCTTATTCTCAATAATTCTAGTTCTGTGAATGCTGTGGAGGAGGGACTGTCCCATTTGCAGATGGCCCAACGTGAAGAGGTGCAGTCATTGCTTGACGAATTCTCCAGCCTGTTCGGGGAGGTCCCAACCCAGACTGATGCCATTTACCATGATGTCAAGTTGACGGACTACACCTCCATTTGCCTCCAACCATATCGGATGAGTCCGGAAAAGAAGGCCATCATACGGAAGGAGGTTGACTTCTTGCTCCAGCATGTACGGCCTCATCCGGCCGAGTCAGGGCTCTTGGTGCTCGCCCTGCCTTTTGATCCCCAAACCAGACGGCTCCTGGCGCTTATGCACCGACTACCGGCAGCTCAACAAGGTGACCATTGTGGATGCCTATTCGCTGCCCCTCCTCGAAGAATGCATCGACGAAATCGGGAACGCCACGTATGTCTCGAAATTCGACCTCTCGAGGGGTTATTATCAGATCCCGCTCACTGAACGTGCTAAACAACTAACTGCGTTCGTAACACCCGATGGTGTCTTTGAGTATCAAATGTTACCGTTCAGCTTGCGTAATGCCCCTGCCACGTTCCAGAGGCTAATGAACTCTTTGCTCGCTAATGTGCCAAATTGTCGGGCGTATTTAGATGACATTGTGCTCTTTGATAGTAATTGGATTCACCACATAGCTAGGTTATGCCAGTTGTTCACAGTTCTGAAAAGGGCAAACTTAACTCTGAATGCAAAAAAGTGTCATTTTGTCAAGGCACAGTGACATACCTCGGTTATGAAGTGGGCCAAGGAAAAGTGTTACCACGACAAGATAAAATCAGTGCCATCCTGGAGTATCCCGTGCTAAAGTCAAAAAAGAACATTCAACGGTTTATCGGTATGTGTGCGTACTATCGACGCTTTTGTCAGAACTTTTACAGTGTTGCCACTCCTCTCACAGACTTGTTGCGGAAGGCCGTTAAATTCAAGTGGTCATCAGACTGTGCAGAGGGATTTAAAAATTTGAAATTGATCTTAGCTTCCGCCCCAGTGCTCGCAAGTCCAAGGTTCGACCGATCATTTAAAATTCATGTGGACGCATCTGACTCGGGTGCTGGTGCAGTTTGTTGCAAACTGGGGATGATCATGTGGAACACCCAGTATATTATTACTCTGTGAAATTTGACAAGGCACAACGCAATTATTCAGTGGTAGAAAAAGAGGTGTTGGCGCTAGTATTAACATGTAAAAAGTTCGAAGTCTACCTCACAGGTAATATAGTGGAAGTGTACACGGACCATATAACCCACTAGTTTTCATGAATCAAATGAAGGAAAAAAATAAACGCATCCTGAGGTGGGCATTGTACCTACAGGACTTCAATCTTTCCATTATCCACCTACCGGGCCGGCTCAACGTGATAGCCGACGCTCTGTCCCGGTTGCCTGAGTAACATTCATCTGGGCCACAGGAAGCCATATACCAACTATCATGCTTTAGTTATTTTTTTTTGTAGGTTCTCCTGTGACATTAAATATTCTGTGTCCAATTTATTTACTTCCTTGTTTTTTTTTGTGTATGTGTTTTTTTCTTTCAGAGAATTCCCTTGTACTTTTCTTGCAAAGAAATTGTTGTTTGATTGATTTTTTTATATCAAAGATTTTCCTTTTTATTCTCTGTATACTCTTACAAAAAAATATGACTACTATTCTAGTAGTCACATTTTTTTCTGAAGGGGGGAGGAGTGTTACGACCCTGGGTTCCTCAGATGGAAACCAGAGGTCAAATTGAGCTAAATAAAATACCTTATAGTATGTGGGACGCATGGCGAGGTGTTTTTGTCTGTATCTTCCCTGCCAGACGTAAGACAATTCTTGTTTCTCACAGAGCATTTAAAGACTGAGCTTGGGGTTGATTATTAAATAATAAAATAGGCACCAACTATGTTCACAAATGATTAGAAGGTAGTAGTAAAGTAGATCTGAGTAAACTTGGATATAGGGCTGCGGTACGATTAGTTGAGTAGTCTGCTGGCAGCGAGCCAGCTGGGGAAGGAGACTGGAGACGGTCTCCCTTCTCTGGGCTGGCGTTGTGGTGAAAGGAACCTTCTCCCCTTCTTCTCGTTTCTTTATTTCTGTGACTTTGTTACCCAGTTAAGTATACTGTGTAGTATCCTCATTGTCTGGCATAAATGTGTTCTATGTGTAGAGTATTGATGTGTAGAAATTAGGTGATCACTAGTGTTTATTTTTACAAGTTACTCTAGGGAGTCCCAGTGGAACCATGTGGTCTCCAGTAGTACCAGTAAGCTCCCTAGAGTCATTGCTAGTGTCCCTTGCCTAGTAGTCCTTTACCCTAGCTTGTTCTCAGTGTAAACCTTGTATCCTGCTTATGTGGACCAAGGCTTTTAACGTAAGATAGTGTGGTAAAGTAAATTATTATTATTGTTATTGGTTTGTATGTATATGGGGGGTTGTTAAGGGGTTAATAAATAAGTAAGTTAGTTTTAAAGGAGTATCCATTCTTCCTGTGTAGGAGATCTATGATCTATCTCTAGACTGACGTGGTCTTGTACCAATTAATATTCACTGCTCTTCTCACCTTGTTGGAGGGAGCTGAGGTGTAATCACCATATAACCCAGCGATGTGAGAACAGCAGAACAGTACAATCTCCAGTCATGAATGTAGTGCTCGGCTTGGGCAGTTCTAGTCGACCCAAGACGCTACAGCTTCAACACAGAGCAGACAGCAGACTACGACCGCATCCAGCTACAACGCTATCGCTCCCCGAGTTCAGATACTCGCAATTCCCAATCGAGCCGCCACGCTCTCCTACATAGAGCTCCACGACTCCGGCCTCACTCAGCTCTCTGCTCTGCTCCAGGCTTCGTCTCAACGTCTACGACACTGCTGTATCCAGGACTACTAAATAAATATAAAACTCACTAAACACTGTGTATCTAATCAACCCAACAACGTAACATAAACGTACGTTACATTGGTGACCCCAGAGAGTTTCGACGATACCCAGCCACGATGGACTACAACATGGATTCTCACTGGACCTTCACTCCTGCTGTTGCTTCCTGTGGAAACCTCGTGCCACCTGTCACGGAACGCTGCCAACACCCTCGCCACAGCTATGATTTTCACCGAGATCGTCTCGGCATTTTCATCAACTACAGCTTGCTGCACAGCGAGTGTTACTTACTCATCTGACAGTTTCATCAGCAACTACATCATGTGGGATCTACAGCCTGTCCTGCAGACTCTCCGTCGCTGCCAGGGCACTGCGTGTCCTACAGGGACGTCCACGAAAGCTGCTCTTTCGTCATATTCATCTACACGTTCACTGCATTCTGATACTCTGCCGACTCAAGCATCTTGGACCTACAGCTTGCGTTTCCGACTCTTCGTCGCCTCCAGGACAATTCAGCTCTAGCAGTGATTCCCGCGTTGTCCTAACTACGTGCCTATATTACCTCCTATTGTCCTGGTGCCCGAGCCCATCCGCCCCGGATCTAAATGCTCCACCAGCGACCCAAGGACGCAACAATCATGCACATTCTTCTCTCCTGCTACATCGAGCTTGTCCACACACTGCCTGCATCTTTTGGTACCGGACTACATGTTCCACAACGACCACGTATTTTTTGTTATATTGTTTTCTTCCATTCCCTGGCAGGGGGAGTCCTGTAGCGAGTAATCCTTATACTCTCTCCATTATCTCATTATCTTAACGCATTACTAATCACACAAGCTACAATCCTTTCCCCAATTACAGGTAATACTCTTCTCACCTTGTTGGAGGGAGCTGAGGTGTAATCACCATATAACCCAGCGATGTGAGAACAGCAGAACAGTACAATCTCCAGTCAAGAATGTAGTACTCGGCTTGGGCAGTTCTAGTCGACCCAAGACGCTACAGCTTCGACACAGAGCAGACAGCAGACTACGACCGCATCCAGCTACAACGCTATCGCTCCCCGAGTTCAGACACTCGCAATTCCCAATCGAGCCGCCACGCTCTCCCGCATAGAGCTCCACGACTCCGGCCTCACTCAGCTCTCTGCTCTGCTCCAGGCTTCGTCTCAACGTCTACGACACTGCTGTATCCAGGACTACTAAATAAATATGAAACTCACTAAACACTGTGTATCTAATCAACCCAACAACGTAACATAACGTACGTTACAAATATAAAACCGTATTAACTTAGTGGCTTCCAGAAAATGTCAGCCTAGAGGTAGATACCTGGTTGATATCTGGTTGATGGGGTTCTGGGAGTTCTTCTACTCCCCAAGCCCGGCCCGAGGCCAGGCTTGACTTGTGAGAGTTTGGTCCACCAGTCTGTTGCTTGGAGCGGCCCGCAGGCCCACATACCCACCACAGCCCGGTTGGTCCGGCACTCCTTGAAGGAAACAATCTAGTAAATTCCTCTTGAAGATGTCCGCGGTTGTTCCTGTAATATTTCTGATGCTCGCTGGTAGGACGTTGAACAACCGTTGACCTCTGATGTTCATACAGTGTTCTCTGATTGTGCCCATGGCACCTCTGCTCTTCACTGGTTCTATTCTGCATTTTCTTCCATGTTGTTCACTCCAGTACGTTGTTATTTTACTGTGCAGATTTGGGACCTGTCCCTCTAGTATTTTCCATGTGTATATTATTTGGTATCTCTCTCGTCTCCTTTCTAGTGAGTACATTTGGAGAGCTTTGAGACGATCCCAATAATTTAGGTGCTTTATCTCGTCTATGCGTGCCGTATATGTTCTCTGTATTCCCTCAATTTCAGCAATCTCTCCTGCTCTGAAGGGGGAAGTGAGTACTGAGCAGTACTCAAGACGGGACAACACAAGTGATTTGAAGAGTACAACCATTGTGATGGGATCTCTGGACTTGAAGGTTCTCCTAATCCATCCTATCATTTTTCTGGCTGACGCAATACTTACTTGGTAGAGTTGAAGAAGTTGTATCATTGATGGTTATACACATTGGTGTCTGTCACTAAGATAGGCTCGGATGTAGTCAAGGGCAAGGCCTCGGATTCCATAATGCTGGAGTTTAAGTAAGAAGTAGTTGTCATTAACAGTATCAAAGGCTTTTCTTAGGTCAATGAAGAGTCCAATCGGAAACTCATTTTTGTCAAGGGCTGAGTAGATTACGTCACGGAGACTAATGATTGCATCATTGGTGCTCTTTTGGGACCGGAAGCCAAACTGGCAGGGGCTGAGTATGTCGAATTTTACGAGGTAGGAATAGAGCTGTTTGTAGATAATTTTTTCAAATATTTTTGATAGAATGGGCAGATTTGATATTGGTCTATAATTGTTTATGTCCGCCGGATTGCCTCCTTTATGGACTGGCGTTACTCTTGCTTTTTGTGTTATAATGACACATAATGTTGTGAATAATGAATTAAAAAAGTTCACTTATGGATGTCAACTAACTAACATTAAACATAGAAAAGACCTACTACATCTTATTTGGAAGCAAATCACAGAATGCAATTCAGCTACAGATAGACAACATTAACAACAGTAATAAAAATGATGGTAAGTTTCTTGGCCTATTCCTAGACAAGAGACTCAACTTCAGCACCCACATTCAACACATAACTAAGAAAGTCTCTAAGACAGTTGGTATACTCTCCAAAATCAGATATTATGTTCCTAACTCTGCTCTCCTCTCTCTCTATTATGCTCTAATCTACCCCTATCTTAATTATGGTATCTGTGCATGGGGGTCTACCACTGCAAACCACCTTAAGCCCATCATCACCCAGCAAAAATCTGCTATCAGAATAATAACAAACTCTGCTTTCATACAACACTCAGCTCCCTTGTTTAAATCCCTAAACTTGCTAAATATTAACTCCCTCCACACATTCTCTTTTGTTAACTACATTTACAAACCCCTGTTCTTAAATGCAAACCATGCTCTGAAACTCTCTCCGGACAGATGTAATAGGACCCATTATCACCACACCAGAAATAAATATCTCTTTGATATCCCCAGGGTCAAACTTAATCTGTGTAAATACTCTATGCAAATTAACGAGCCTAGTCTGTGCCTGCTAAGTTTTGTTAAACTACCATTTAAGCTGTCATTGCAATCATTCTGAGCTACCTCTGTGCTTTAATATATACCTAAATACCTGTCCATCTCCCTGGACAGATGTAATAGGACCCATTATCACCACACCAGAAATAAATATCTCTTTGATATCCCCAGAGTCAAACTTAATCTGTGTAAATACTCTATGCAAATTAACGAACCTAGTCTATGGAACTCACTCCCTAGTGAATTGAAAAGCTGTCAAACTTTTGCCTCATTTAAAAACAAAAGCAAAAAGTATCTAATATCATCTTCATAGTTTCCTACACTGAGCTTTAAATTTGCTCTGTATGTAGTGTTACCCAATCTCCCAATCTTTATGTACTTAATCCAAACAACTTTATCATTGTGTTCATTGCTGTCTTCTTTTATGTGCTATCCATATGCTGTATTGTGCCTGCTAAGTTTTGTTAAACTACCATTTAAGCTGTCATTGCAATCATTCTGAGCTACCTATGTGCTTTAATATACCTAAAATTTTTCTCTCATCTTTTCTTTTTTTCTTTCTTGCTTTGTAACTGTTATCATTTTTTATAAATTTTGCAAGTATTTACCTACTTAAAATTTCTTAGATTATGGACCTGCCCGAAACGCTGCGCGTACTAGTGGCTTTACAAGATTGTAATTACTATACTATGTATCCTCACAATCCCAATGTACCTTCTTGTATATGTATAAATAAATAAATAATAAATAAAGCTATGTTACTGGGAACTTCCTATCTCTTGGACCAACAGTATAATCATTCCAATTCCCAAGCCAAATCAAGAGAATGCTTTCCGCTCAATTTCTCTTACTAGCTGCATTTGCAAAACATTCGAGAGAATGGTCCTATTAAACCGTCTCCTCCATAGAATCAGATCAATGCTATCTCCCCAGATATATGGCTTCATGCATGAAAGGAGTGTGCATCATTGCATCACCACCTTTCTTACCCTGCACACTGAAAAGTCATATACCACCTTCCTAGATCTCAAGTCTGCCTTTGATATTGCAAATAGACATGTTATCTTGAGTGAGCTTGCAGGAATGAATATTTATGGTCGGCTTCTTTGTTGGATCAGGGTTACTTATCCAACAGGAAGTCATCTGTTTTTTTCCAGGGGCATAGGAGTGTAACAAGAGACTTTGAACTAGGTACCCCGCAGGGTGTGTCCTCAGTCCTACCTTATTTAATATCTTAATAAACACGCTGTTAAACTCTATACCGAGCAAACCCAACGTCCACATCATTAGCTATGCTGATGATATAATGATACACACCACTGGTATGCTAACACACAGAACACTCTTAACTCTGTATTAGATTCATGTCAGGACCTAGGTTTAGTTATCTCAGCAGAGAAAACAAAGATACTAAATCGGCGCCCACCCAGGCAGGGAGGAACTGTTCGCAAGATGCAACTGTCTGATGGCTCCCAGCTTGGCTATGTAAACAGATTCAAATACCTTGGCCTTGAGGTGCCACTGTATGGTCTGTTGTATTCAGACTCTGTCGTCAGTATAAAGAGAGGCTCCGAGCTCTCAGGACTGTTGCAGGTTATCACTCAGACTATGGTGCCAATGTCAGAATTGTCAAAATGATTTACCTTGCATCATCAGATTTTTAGTGGATTTATGCTGCACCTCTGCTTGTTTTGATGCCTGAAAAAAACTTGGAGGCTTGAAAAATGCAGAACGAAGCCTTTGAGATATCCTGGGTGCCCTCGTACACAAGATACTTAATATGAAAGGACTTAATATTCTGAGCGTTGTTGATCGTGTTACTGAATTAACTGTCAAATTGGTATAAAATGCTTAGGCTAACTCATCCTAATCCTTGCACAGAACACGAACATGCAGCACGGTACTTAGCTTTGTAAACTAGACACAGGATAAGGTAGGGAAAGAGAGAAGGAGGAGGAGAATCCAGGCAGAGTCCCATAGGTAGGTCTCTACACCACACAGCGCCGACAGAGATGATACGCAGGAGCCTCTAGTCTCAGCTCTCTCCAGCTGTTGCCGGGGAGCCAACAGCTGATCGTGCCGCTTGTAAACATTACAAATCTTCACCGATGTAAAAACTGGTTACTTTAATAGTTCTAAGAATAGTTGATAATTATTCGATTAGTTAGATTAGTTGATAACAAAAACAAGCTCAAGGTCTGAATGCTCTGTGAGAAACAAGATTCGCTTACGTCTGGCAAGGAAGATATGAACAAAGGTGCGTCGACAAGCGCACCAAATAATGTAAAGTAATTTATTTATAGCTCAATTTGACCTCTGGTTTCCACTGAGGAACCCAGGGTCGTAACATCTCCCACGGTGCAGGAAAGTGCCGTTGTTGTTTCTCTTGGTACAAATTGTGAACCTGATACATTTTGAGTTGAGTTCCAGTTTAGTTATCCGTTTGGAACAATGCTGATCTTCAGTAAAGAAATTCTGGAGGAA
>WNGS01012772.1:0-14843 GCA_020271785.1 Procambarus virginalis
ATGCCCACGTTCACCAGTTGTTCCATCAGGAATTGTTATCAACAAGTTCACCTCTCGTTTGTCTTTCCCACCGAACTGACAAAATGTTATCACTTTTCCTTCTCTGACAACTCACCAACTGCAATGGCGGTGTCAAACACAGGCATTTCCCTTCGTTGTGGCTTTACTGTAACAACCAATTTGGTTCTATTTTCTAGCAAGAGCCGAGCTAGCAAGGGACTTGTATAGTAGTTATCTGTGTATAAAATGTGTCCCTTGTTCATCCACGGAGCCATGATGGTCTTCACTCCACTACCCGTGAATCCATGTTCGTCGTTACCGGGAATGTCTACATCACTAGCCGAATACAAAATCATGTGTAAAACGTATCCTGTCTCACAATCACGAAGAACAAAAAATTTCAAGCCAAATCGGTTTCGTTTTGAGGGAATGTACTGTTTGAATGGAACTCGTCCCTTGAAAAGTACGAGAGATTCAGCAACCACCAACTCCTGTGCTGGTACGTAAAAATCTCTGTATTTTCCAATAACATCGTTCATGTAGTGCCTCACTTGCCACAGTCTATCATCAGGTGTTTGGTCCTGAACACTTCCAAAATGTAGACACCTGAGGAGTATCTGAAACCTGTCTCGTGACATATTTTTACCGAATAAAGGTGTTGGCACTGTATGGTCCTTGCTCCAATAGTCACTTATTGCATGTTTGTGACAGTGCTTCATCACCAAACAGAGTGCCAAAAACACGAACATTTCCGCAACTGTGGTATTTTTCCAACGCTGCAGTCGTGAAAATTCTGGGATTTCCCTCTCAATCAGGTAAGCAGCAAGCAGGTTCGTTTGGTGTACAATGTATTCCATGAGTGGTTCATCATAGAATGCTGTAAAATATTCCATCTCAGCCATGTCCTCACCTTGATTAGGGAAAAGGCTTGTAATCCCTACATCTTTCTGTCAAAGTGAGGAATATTAGGAATAAATTCGTCACCATCACTCCACTCAAGTACAACAGGCGTCTGCGAGATGCAGATGAAGACGGCGAGGAAGCGATGTATACCGGCGACCAGGAGCTGAATACTGTCTGCGAGAAGCACGGCGGCTACGTGCACGTGAGGTGGGTGCACGTAAGGTGGGTTCTGGTGAGGTGGGTGCACGTGAGGTGGGTGCACGTGGGTGGGTGCACGTGAGGTGGGTGCACGTGAGGTGGGTGCACGTGAGGTGGGTGCACGTGAGGTGGGTGCACGTCGAGGTGGGTGCCCGTGAGGTGGGTGCACGTGACGTGGGTGCACGTGAGGTGGGTGCACGTGAGGGGGGGTGCACGTGAGGTGGGTGCACGTGAGGTGGGTGCACGTGTGGTGGGTGCATGTGAGGTGGATGCATGTGAGGTTGATGCACGTGAGGTGGATGCACGTGAGGTGGATGCACGTGAGGTGGATGCACGTGAACACGAGGGTTTTGGTCCCTCATGTGGTGCCATGCGGGTAGCGCTTGGCTGGGAGAGATGCTGCTGACGCGACAATTTCTCTCCCAGTTACACCACTGGTACCAGCCCAGGCTCAATAAAACTGTGATCTGAGTCACCAAACCCAGAAAAGGAGTCACCTCCCTCTGACTCGTCGCCCTCAAACAGATAATATCCACAGGAACTGTGACGTCGTGGTAGAACTGGGGTAGAAACTGGGCGAGGAGTCATGGGTGAGTGTAGAGGCCTCACCTTGGCATGGCGAGAATTCTCACTCTCACTGCTGCTGCTACTATCACCCGACAACTGTGTGTAATCCTCGTCGTTGTCTGAATCATCAAACACACTATCCTCGCCTTCAGAAAATAATTCGTGGGCTATTTGCTCTGGGGTGAGGGATTGCGTGGTGCGTTGCCTGTGAGGCGTTTGATCGTGCGCTCGCCATGGTGATTGTCGCTAAACTGAGGCCTCCCAGGCCTTCGAAGCGTGAGCGGGAATTTTTTTCAAATGGCCGCTGTTTACTATAGCCCGTGGGCAGCGTATGGGAACCCAAGATACCCGGCGGGACATTCAAATCGTGGGCGGTACCCATAAACGTCATTTGACGTGAAGCGCAGTTTACTGGTAAAACGCCTAGCCCTTCATATGACGTGATTGCGCACTTTAAAGGGTTAATCAAACTAGAAATGCTCTCAAATCAAGGGACCCAGAATGTGGAATGACCTCCCCAATCGTGTTAAAGGCTGTTGTACCTCTCTCAACCAGTATAAGATAAAACTAAACACTACCTAATAAATTCCCTGTAACCTACCTACCCTCTATTGTCAACCATGTCTGTTATTTTTTTTAAACAATGCGTTTGTCGACCTATTGTATTTGTGCTGCTTTTCAGTCATGTTCCCCCTTTTTTTATCATTATTGTACAGTGGAACCTCGATTAACGAGTGGCTCTATTAACGAGTTTTTCCAGTACGAGCAAGCCACTCGCAGCAAATTTGTCTCTAATGACGAGCTTGCCTCTATTAACGAGCGAAACCACATGGTGATTCCTAGCGTCTCGCGGGTTCTTGCAAGTTCTCGGACGCTCCGAGCCACTGTTGTGTGTTTGATCTCACACGGACAAGCACTCCCTCTGGATTTATTTGTCTCTTTTCTGTGTTGTTTTTGTGGTTTTGCGACTACAATTTGTAACACACGATGTCTCCAAAGAAGCTGCTTGCTAAAGAGAGTGTTGCCAAGAGGAAGAAAGATACAATTACTGTGGATTGAAGAAGGATATTATAGCAAAGCATGAGTGTGGTGTCTGTGTGACTGTATCTCACAAGGAATCGGCAGGTCCTCATCAACAATTTACACCATTAGTAAGGGAATGAGGAGCGTAAGGGAGGATGCTGCATCTTCCACTGACATCATCCTGGTCAAGCAGTGACAACCCAGTGTGTGAACATGTTTAATGACAATCTGCTGTCTCGTTTTAGGATAATTCTAAAACAAAGACAAAAACAATGTCAATATAAAATTCTTTCCAAAAGTAGAGGGAAAAGAAGATCCATGATAGTGAACCACCACCTGGTCCCAGTGGGGTGACAATCCCAAGAAGAGAGAGCCCGTCCTGACTCAGAGGTGGATTCTCCTTCCACACCATAACCCCTCTCCTCCATCCCACCTCCCCATCGTCTCCCTCAAGCCAGCAACGACTCTTCATAAGGTAAAGTAAACATTAAAACATACAACAACATTATAATTACATGTGCAGTATTATATTTACATTAAAAATAGTCATACAAGTATGGATGTTTTTGGGAGGTGGAACGATTAAATTTATTTCCTTTATTTAAATGGGGAAAGTTTGTTTCCCAAAGGACGAGCTTCCAGGTAACGAGCTCTGGTGCCAGAAACGGATAAACTCTGTTAATAGAGGTTCCACTGTATTTGTTTACAACCTATTTATTTTCTTTTATGCTCAATTATAGTAAGTTTTAGATATTAATGTTTTCCGGCCCGAACGCAGTGCGTAATAGTGGCTCTTAGGCCATTGTATGTACTAGCTTCCTATAATCCGATCCATTAATGTAACATCCCTTGTATGTACTTTACCTGAATAAACATATTTATTTTTTATTTATTTATTTTATGTAAGGTACTCTAAATAAAATACAAAGAAAAATACAAAGACAAATAAAACCCAAAAAGTACCTATATTTCATCTCCATAGTCTTTTACCCTTGAGCTTTATTTCACTGTTTCTATTGCTACCCAATCCCCCATTCTCTGTACCTAAGCCATAGTCTTTACCATTGTAATCTTAGATCATCTGATATCATGGTTGTTGTTTGAGTGCATATTCTACTCGCATTATTCTTTGTAATGATCTTCATATTGTGCTTCAGTGAACAATGTATAACCCTGAAGATGTTTCCTATTAACCTAGTAATCCTTGTTCATATTGTGTATTGTTATTATTATTGTGTTTATTCTGAATCTGCTTTTTTGTCGAAAAATTCTTGCAATGTTCTGTAAACATTTTTTTTTTCGTCAATTTTTACTGTAATTATTCTACTTAAAATCATTGTACTTGTAAAGATAAAGCTGTAAAGTACCTGTTAAGCATTTTTTGTCACTTACTCTTAATTCTCTAAAATTGTCTGTTAGTTTAAGGATTTTGCTTTAAGGTTAGTTTAAGGACTTGCCCAAAATGCTATGCGTGCTAGTGGCCGTTTACATGAGAATGTAATTTCAACTTATAACTGCTATGTTCTCTGTTAACCCCAATGTACCTTCTTGTATATATATAATATAAATAAAAAATAAATATTTTTGTTACTGATGTTAAATTGTCCTATCTGTAGCTGAATTTGCAGTTATGATTTGCTTCGACAATAAGATGTAGTAGGTCGTTTTTCTATTTTAGTGTTAGGTTTGTTAGTGACATCCATAAGTGACTTTTTTATTCATTATTCGGCAACATTATTTATAATTACCTAAGTGTAATTACCTAAGTGTAGTTACAGGAGAGAGAGAGCTATGCTCGTGGTGTCTTGTCTTCCCAGCACTCTTGTGTCCGATATATGCTTTGAAACTACTGACGGCTTGGCCTCCCACCACCTTCTCACCTAATACTTGTTCCAACTGTCTACCACTTCTATTTGCGGTAAAGTGAATTTCTTATATTTCTTCGGCATATGTTGTTTAGCTAGTTTAATGCTATGACCTCTTTTCTTGAAATTCAGGTCTCAGGAAATGCATCCCTTCCGATTTTATCAATTCCTGTACTATCTTTGTACATAGTGATCATATCACCCTCTTTTTCTTGTGTCTTCTAGTTTTCGGTATATTTAATTGCCTCTAACCTCTCCTTTGTGCTCTTGCCCTTCAGTTCTGGGAGCCACTTAGTAGCATGTCTTTGCACCTTTTCAGTTTGTTGAGTGTGCTTCTTAATTAATTAAGATATAGGCACCACACAACAGGTGCATATTCTAGCTTTGGCCTAACAAAGTCATGAAACAATTTCTGTTAGTATATTGCCATCCATGTATTTTAAAGCAATTCTGAAATTAGAACGACAAGCGTAGCATAGGCTTCCTCGCACAATATTGCTTTGTGGTCCTCAGGGATAGTCTTTCTATCTAGAACCACCCCTAGATCTCTTTCCTTTATCAGAATTCTTTAAAGAGCTTCTCTCACATAATGTATAGGTTGTGTGGGCTATGTTCTCCTATTCCACATTCACCTATACATGGCATTATAACATTAAATTCCATTTGCCAAGTGGTGCTCCATATACTTATTTTGTCCAGGTCTTCTTGAAGGGCATGACAATCGTCTAAATTTCTTGATCCTTCCTATTATCTTGCACATCAGCAAAACATGTTCATATAATTCTGTATACCATCAGGTAGATCATTTATGTAGACAATAAACATGACTGGTGCAAGAACTGAACCCTGTGGTACTCCACTTGTGACATTTCTCCAGTCCGATACATTGCCTCTGATTACTGCCCTCATTTTTTATCAGTCGGAAATTTTTCATCCATGTTAGAAGCTTACCTGTTACCCCTCAATATTTTCCAGTTTCCATTACAACCTCTTATGTGGAACTCTGTCGAAAGCCTTTTTTTAGGTCCAGATAGATGCAGTCAACCCAACCATCTCTTTCCTGTAAATCTCTGTGGCTCGATCATAGAAACTGAGCAAATTCGATACACAGGATCTTCCAGATTGAAACCATACTGTCTGTCTGAAATTATATCATTTCTCTCCAGGTTTTCTACCCATTTAGTTTTAATTATTTTTTCCAATATTTTGACTATTACACTTGTCAATGATACAGGTCTATAATTAAAACCCTTACACTGCTCAGGGGTCCTGGGGACATTTACACCCCTGTGCACAAGAAAAAAAAATAAAAAATTTTTTTTTCGTCTAATAAACATGTTAATTTGTGTCCCCTGAGCACGGGAAAAAAAAATCGTAGGTGACATATTTTGAGCGCAATTGACCGAGGAAGTCTGGCAAAAAGTGGGCGTTGACAGAGCGGTCGTCAGGGCCGGTCAGCGTCACCCGCGCTGACAGGTGGGAGTTGCCACAAAGATATTATTACCTAATGTTTCAATGTCTCCGATTGATTTTTTCTTAGTTTTTTGTAGTAATATTATTCAATAGTGTGTATTGTAATATATTTATATAATAAAAGTGGTGAATAATTGCTATACTCAAAAGTATGGTGTGCATATTAGTGATTCAATTATGTTCATAAAACAATAAACAAATAGTTTTGCTGCTATTACACTCTATACACAGGTTATATAAGTATCTGCATGTTTTGGTCACCATAACGAACCACTAAGTTGGTATTGAGAGTCGAAAAGCAACGAAGAGTTACCGCCACACACCAGCCAGCCACTCGCTGCCACTCCTCAACACACGCACTAAACTTTCTTCCCCAACAATACCATTTGTGGTGTTATTACACTATATACAGACGTTATATATAAGTATGTATATATTTTGTTCACCACAACTGTACAGCTAAGCTGATATAGTTAGTTCAGGCACTAAGAGTCGTCGCTATACACAGCTGGCGGCTGGCGGCTCCCTCACTCATTCAAGGTCACACGCACTAAACTTTCTCCCCCAACAATACTGTTTGCAGTGTTATTACCCTATATACACATATTATATATAAGTATCTACATGTTTTATGCACCGTAACTGTACACCTAAGCTTGTAGTGCGCCCAAAGAGCATAGTGGCCACCCTCTAAACAGCTGACAAATCGTGCAGACGACGTCACCTCCGTCACCCAAATGGCTCCTCCAGCATAATCCTTTTGCTGTTATTACAATAATACACACATTATATATAGTATCTACATTTGTGTTCACCATAGAGAACCACTGAGCTGGTATGGTGAATGCAAACAATAACAGGTGGCCACACAGTCAGTAAACGATGCTGTCTCCCTCAGTCTCTCAGCATCACTCCTCCCACAGCGCTAATTATTACAACAATCCTGCTATTATCACAACCCTGGTTATTTATATCACAGTCACGGGTCATCTGTAATATTGTCATCACTAAATAATAACAATTATATATTTATTTTGACATTTTCGGTGATGCTGTGGTCACAAGCTGAACAGCAATGCTGTTCGCTCATGCTGCGTGCGCCAGCCTTGGTTGCTCAACAGTCCTGTGCCTCTCACACCTGAGAATATTGCCACGATTTTTTTTAATGGCGTCTGTTTACAAGAGCCTGAGGAAGCTAATGTGAACCCCGTGTAGCCGCGGGCCATTTGAATCGGGAATGGCACCCTATGCGTATATATACGCCATGCGCACCATGGGACATGTTACTCAGGGCGTATATATACGCCATGCGCAGTTTTATTTAGGGTTAAGGGGGTCTTCACTGCTTCCACTTTTGTAGATTGGAACTATGTTAGCCTTTTCCACACATCAGCTACAACTCCTGAAAGAGGATGCCTGAAAAATCAGTTGAAGTGGAATGCTGAGCTCAGGTGTACATTCTCTCAGAACCCATGGTGAAAACCCATCTGGACCAACTGCTTTGTTCTTACTAGCTCCTTGAGCATTTTTTCCACTTCGTCTCTGGACACCTCTATGTGCTCTGGTTGTTTTCGGGAATTCTTATTGTGTCTGGTTCCCTGAAGATTTCATTTTGTACAAACATACTTTGGAACTTTTCGTTTAATGTTTCACACATTTAATTTTAATTTTCGTGAATCTATTTCCCATTTCAACCTCTGAATATTATCCTTTACCTGCAATTGGTTGTTTGAATTTATAGAATAGACCTGGTTCTGTTTTACATTTGTCTGCAATCCCTTTTTCAAAATTTCTTTCTGCCTCTCTCCTCACTGCCGTGTAGTTGTTTTCGCATCTTTGTATCGCTGGTATGTTTGGGGGTTTGGCCTCTTCCTGTATTGATTCCATTTTTGTGTCTTTTGGTCTCTGGCCCTCTCGCATTTCTGTTGAACCAATCCTGTTTCCTAGTTCTGCATCTCTGTTTTGGTATATAAAAAGTTTGTGCCTTTATCATATATATTTCATAAAACTTGACATACATCTCATTCACTTCCTTGCCTAGCAACAAGTCTGTCCAATTATACACACTAAAAAATTACTAAGGGTGCCATAATGTCCTCTCCTAAGTCAGGTTTTTCAATTGCTTCAACCTCTTTATTTTCTTCCAGATTATAACGCATTGCATACTTTATTCCCAAAAGGACATGGTCACTTTTACCCAGGGAGAAGGTACTGAACGTCAAATATTTCTTCCTCCTTCCTGGTAAATATAAAATCTAGGATGGAGGGAACGTCCCCTTCCCTCATCCTCGTAGCTTGTTTAACCCTTAAATGGCGCATAGCTATATACCATTTGACACCCACAGGCGCATACAAAAAAAAAAAAAAAAATTATTTTTTCTTCCTAACCTGTTAATTTGTGTTCACTGATCACGGGAAAATAATAAAAAAATCGTAAGTTGAATATATTGGCCGCTATAGGGCAGGGAAGTCTGGCACAAAACAGGCGCTCACTCAGCATCGTCCCAGGAGGTCTGTTGATCGCCAGCTGTCAGGCCGGAGTTGTCACAAAGAGATAATTGCCTAATATTTCAATGTCTCTGATTGATTTTTCGTAGTTTTTTGCTGTGTATATTATTCAATAGTGGTAGTGTGATATATTTGTATAATGAAATGAGTGAATCATCGCTGTACTCAAAAATATGGTGTGCTTATTGTTGATTCAATTATGTTCACCAACAGTGAACAAATACTTTATTGGTTGTACATTATATACACAGGTTATATATAAGTATCTACATGTTTTGTTCACTAACGAACCACTAAGTGCTATTATGATCAAAAAGTAACGAGGAGTGACCGCCGTGTACCAGCCAGCCACTCCCGCCTCCCTCAAGTCATCTGACTCGCCCACATCTCCTCCCACAATACTGTTTTTGCTTTTATTCATATATACAGACGCTATAATAAGTATCTACTTCGTTTTCACCATAACGAAACCATAAGTGGTATGCTGAGTGGCAGTGGCAGTGGCAGCCCGCCACTGGCTGCCATACCTTCTTCCCTCACCTCACCTGACTTGCCACCATTTTCCACTCGCCATACTGTTTTGGCTTTATATACAGACGTTATATAAGTATTTACATGTTTTGTTCACCATAAGGACATCTAAGCTTGTATGGTGAGTAGGACTTCTTGTATGGTGAGTAGGCAGAAAGACGTAGGACCTCACAGTCAGCTGATGCTGCCGCCCTCAAGGCCAGACGCACTAATATTTCTCCTCCAACAATACTGCTTGTGGTGTTATTACGCTATATACACACATTATATATAAATATCTACCGGTTTTATTCACCATACTTGTACAAGTAAACTGGTATGGTCCCCAAAGACCATCGTAGTCACCAGTAAACAACACGATAATTCCTGCAGACGACGCTCCTCTCACCAAAATGGCAGCTCCCAACCTCCTACTCTTGCTGTTTATACTCTCTATACACACGTTATATATAAGTATCTACATTTGTGTTCACCATAGCGAACCACTAAGCTGGTATGCTGAGTGCAGTCAATAAAAGGTGGCCACACACAGTCAGATAACAACGCCACCACCCTCCCTCCCACAGCATTACTCCTCCCTCCATGGAGCACAGCGCTAAATATCATCACAATCCTCTTATTATCAGACCCATAGTCAGTTTTATCACAGTCAGGGGTCTTCTGTAATAATATTATCGCTACATAATAGCATGAACGAGTATATTATGGCATTAGGCGATGCTGTGGTGACAAGCTGAACAGCAGTGCTGTGAGCTCATGCTGCGTGCGTCAGGCTTGGTAGCTTACTCGATACTGAGGCCCCTAACACCCGGGAGTTTGGCCCACGATTTTTTTTAAAAATGGCGTCTGTTTACAAGAGCCCTGATGAAGGTGTGGTGAACCCGTGTATCCGCGGGCCGTTTAAATCTTGCGTAGTACTCCAACGCATCATATGATGCGACGTGCAATTTACTGCAAGTCGGTCAAAGCATCATATGATGAGATGCGCAATTTAAGGGTTAACATGTTGATACAAGAATGTTTCCAGGATGAGGTCTACAAATATACAGGTCCAGAAATCTTCTGTTTTAGCTTCATATGCTTCCCAGTCTATGGATTTCAAGTTGAAGTCGCCGACTATCAACAGTCGCGATCTATCGTTATCTGCTCTCACTATGATCTCTCTCATTATTGTTATAAGACCTTCTCGTTTACTATCTAGTTCCTCCTTGGACCATGTGCTGCTTGGCGGTGGACTATATGCATTTATGATCACTAGTTTATCATCCTTATGGCAGATCTCTAGTGCTATTATGTCAACTTCTTGTGGATTGGCAGTCATTATTTTGTTCACCTTTTGGTGTTCTTTCACCAGCACAGCAACGCCACTGCCTTTCCTAATTTTTCTGTCCCGTCTCCAAATTGAGTAGCCCCTTAGGAATATGACCTCGTTTAAAATATCATCTCCAAGTTTTGTCTCCGTGAGTGCAACAATGTCTGGTGTCTGCAGCTGTATTACATCACTTAACTCCAGTATCTTCGATCTTACTCCATCTATGTTGGTGTATGCAATCTTCAGGAACTTGTTCCCCCTCTTCTTATTTTTCACTCCCCCTCTCTCTAATGATTTTGTTGGTTTGCCTTTATGTACTACTTTACTGGTCTGCCTACCCCTATCACTTTGTAGAAAAAAGAATTGATTTCTTCTTCATTCCTGCTCTCATTTAAACGTTTTGCCTTGGCGAGGTTCAGTTTCAGCTTCTCTCGATCTTCTTTTGAAAGATCTCGTCTTAACGACCACACTTTCCCATCCTCATCACTTTGTAATTTTCTAGCATTCCTTAGAACTTCTTCCATCTGTTTGGCACCACTTAGGGTGATCCTCAAAGGTCGATCTTTCCGTTTTACATATCTGCCTATTCTCCTGTAGTCGCACACATTCTCTGTGGTTGTAAGACCTTCCACGAGGCCAACAATTTTATCTACTACTTTTGCTTCTTCTACAGCTCTTTCTGACCTAGATGCTATCTCCTTTTCTTTACAGCCAAAATTATCAGGGACTTACTCCGATCAACTGTGTTTTGCACCAACCTCGGGTTAGATGCCAATTCTTTTCTCACTTCCAGCCTAATGTTTGTTTTATCTTGGTTGTTGCAGTGTTGGGCTTCCTTTACTGCTTCTTCAATTTTTTCCTTCTCCTTGGCCACTTGTGCATAGTGTATGTGGGTTGGGGTCTGAATAGATGAGGGTAGTATCATCAGCAAACAATATAGATTTAAGAATATTAGACACATTAGGCAGATCATTGATATATATAAGAAATTGGAGAGGTCCCAAGATGCTGCCCTGTGGCACTCCAACGGTTAATAGTAGAGTGGGAGAGTTATATCATTGATGGCTACACATTGGTGTCTGTCACTAAGATAGGATCGGATATAGTCCAGTGCAAGGCTTCGGATTCCATAATGCTGGAGTTTAATAGGTAGTTGTGATTAACAGTATCAAAGGCCTTAATTAGGTCAATGAAGAGACCAATCGGAAACTCAGTTTTGTCAAGGGCTGAGTAGATTACATGAAGGAGACTAATAATTGCATCATTGTTACTCTTTTGGGACCGGAAGCCAAACTGACATGGGCTGAGAATGTCAAATTTTACTAGGTAGGAGTAGAGCTGTTTGTAGATAATTTTTTCAAATATTTTTGATAGAATGGGTAAGTTTGTTATTGGTCTATAATTGTTTATGTCCACTGGATTGCCTCCTTTATGAACTGGTGTTACTCTTGCTCTTTTAAGGATATCAGGGACGGTATGACACTATGGATTTGTTGAACAGCAGAGCTATGGGTGGCGCAAGGGCATAGGAGGCGCTCTTGTATACAATGGATGGAATTTCACTGATGTTCCCTACCTTGGTTTTTAGTGAGTGTATGATGGACACAACATCTGTCGGGCTGACTGGTGAAAGGAGAAGATAGTTTGGATAGTTGCCTGAGAGATATGTGTTAATGTGTCTGAGTCTGTGGGAATTTTCTGGCAAGATTAGCATCAACCGATGAAAAGAAGCTATTAAATTTATTTGCCATTTCTAAATCGGTTGACGGTGTATAGCCATCCTTGTAGCCATAGCCATATGTAGCAAGTAACGCCATAGGAAGTCGACAGTCCAAGCGACAATGTTGTGGAGCGACTTATCAAAGATATATGGTCACCAGGAGTGTGTTTGCTGCCATCAGCCTCCTGTACACAGTGATCCAGTCATTGCACTTCGTTGCTCAAATTGTCGCAAATTTAATTGGTGATATTTAAGTACAGTAGAATGCATATTTGTAATATCTTTCATAAACAGCCACGAAATATTTAATATTTATGTAAAATCTTGTCTGGAAGTTAAATAAATTCCTCAGAACAATAATTTTATTATATAGATACTAACATTACGTTATTTGTCGGTATGCCTTCGCTACTTATACTACTCGTGTCCTTTTCATTCACAGAACACTGAACCCTACATGTTCTCTGATATATTGCTTAATTAACAGAGATTCTCAAATAAAGCTTAGATATGTATATGTTATCAGAGAGGCAGAGATAAAATAGTTATGTGAATCCATCAGAGATTATACCCAATTAGAGAGGAAAGATATTAATATTTTTAACAAGGTTTCTTGGCCAACGCTCTCCCTATCGATAGGAACTACGACCTTTCGACAATCAATGTTAATTTAAACTAGATATTGTAATTAACCCTTAAAGTGCGCATCACTTCATATGAAGTGCTAGGCGTTTTACCAGTCGACTGCTCTTCACTTCATATGAAGTGTTGGAGCACTACGCAAGATTTAAACGGCCCGCGGATACACGGGGTTCACCACACCTTCATCAGGGCTCTTGTAAACAGACGCCATTTTAAAAAAAATCGTGGGCCAAACTCCCGGGTGTTAGGGGCCTCAGTATCGCGTAAGCTACCAAGCCTGACGCACGCAGCATGAGCTCACAGCACTGCTGTTCAGCTTGTGACCACAGCATCGCCTAAAAATGCCATAATATACTTGTTCATGCTATTATGTAGCGATGATATTATTACAGAAGACCCCTGACTGTGATAAAAGTGACCAGGGTTCTGATAATAGCAGGATTGCGATGATATTTAGCGCTGTGCGCCATGGAGGGAGGAGTAATGCTGTGGGAGGGAGGGTGGTGGCGATGTTTTCTGACTGTGTGTGGCCACCTTTTATTGACTGCACTCAGCATACCAGCTTAGTGGTTCGCTATAGTGAACACAAATGTAGATACTTATATATAACGTGTGTATAGAGGGTATAAACAGCAAGAGAAGGTTTGGAGCCGCCATTTTGGTGAGGGCGGTGGCGTCGTCTGCACGACGCCACCGTGCAGACGACGGTGTTGTTTACTGGTTACCACGATAGTCTTTGGGCACCATACCAGTTTATTTGTACAAGTATGGTGAATAAAACAGGTAGATATTTATTTATAATGTGTGTATATAGTGTAATAACACCACACAGTTTTGTTGGAGGAGAAATATTAGTGTATCTGGCCTTGAGGGAGGCAGCCATCAGCTGACTGTGTTAGGTCCTATGTCTTTGTGACTTTACTCACCATACAAGCTTAGATGTACAGTTATGGTGAACAAAACATGTAGATACTTATATATACCGTCTGTATATAGTGAATTATAGCAAAAACAGTATTGTGGGAGGAGAATGTGGGCGAGTCAGATGACTGGAGGGAGGGCGGGAGTGGCTGGCTGGTACACGGCGGTCACTCCTCGTTACTTTTTGACTCATAATAGCTACTTAGTGGTTCGTTATAGTGAACAAAACATGCAGATACTTATATATAACCTGTGCTTATAGTGTAATAACCGACAAAGTATTTGTTCACTGATTGATGAACATGACTGAATCAACAATATGTACACCATATTTTTGAGTACAGCAATGATTCACTCATTTTATTATATAAATATATCAAACTACACACTATTGAATAATATTACAGCAAAAAAACTATGAAACATCAATCAGAGACATTGAAATAATTAGGTAATTATCTCTTTGTTGCAACTCTGGCCTGACAGCTGGCGAGCAACAGACCGCCTGGGACGCATGCTGAGTCAGCGCCTATAATTTGCCAGACTTCCCCGCCCTATAGCGGGCAATATATGGCACTTACGATTTTTTTTATTATTTTTCCCGTGATCAGTGAACACAAATTAACAGGTTAGGAAGAAAAAATATTTTTTTTTTTTTTCAAAATGACATGCGCCTGTGCGGATAGCAGGATATTAGACCCCGAGCATGTTAAGGGTTAACAAAGTTTCTATGGTATCATAAAGATAGAAATATAAGCTGCATGTTAATACTTTGGCATAGATATAACTGAAGTGAAAGTGAAGATATATGCCTTTTTCTGGGGGGAGCCCCGTCGGCTCCCCGGAGCTATCCCAGGCTGATATGCTAATTTCAGACTTTGGCATCAGTCATGTGTATGGAGTTCTTAGGCCTACCGGAGACCACGGCCAGAACCGGGCCCCCTCAGAGAGGCACGGGAGCAATGGCCTATAGAAGCCCCCGTGTGGTTGGAAGCATTCTATGTCTGCCATCGACCGGGACAGGCACCCAGAAAGGTAAGCGCCCCAAAACAAACCCCTATTCTGGTTAAAATTGCTACCAAAATCCGAACTAGTGGATAGAACTCCCAAACAGAAAAACAAGCAAACTAGTGTGACGTCACACGTCACCGCGCCGCTGTCTGCGCAGCTCCCCCCTCCC
>WNGS01012777.1:0-17500 GCA_020271785.1 Procambarus virginalis
TGCGGGCCCGCTACACACACACACATACATTCGTCACCCTCACACTCCACTGCTGCTGCTGGATGATGACGTTGGCGTCCTCACTTCCTACACGTGGTCAGTTGGAGCACAGGGTCCTCGACCACGGGTTAGCTCCACACACAGAGACCAAGTGGCGCGGACACGCCTGCTTAGGCAGACCAGGGTGCGCGCACAACAGATTACACAGCGGAGATGCGGTACCACGCCCTTCCACTTGACATGGTACCCCAGGATACGACGGTACACGGTGCTATACGGTACACGAGACAGAATCCTTCACTGTTCGTTTTTTTTTCTCAGAATTTCGTATTTAAGGTTTCTCTCATACACTGAAACCTTCTCTAGCACGTCTCACTGCAGTACCTTCAAACAGGTACTTTAGACGTCTACAGCCGTTAACCCCCCCATACCTCCCTCTCTGCACTTGAATAGTACCAAATTTCCCTGAAATCAACTCCTTCCTGTAATTTCCTTCACAGACCTGATACAGCGTTCAGAATGACATCAATGGCTAGCATATGTCAGGGGCTGTCCAACGACACCCAATACGACTGTGGAAAAGTTTACATTCAGAAAGTTGAATCATGGTGCACATCACTGGTGCACTATGCAATTTCGTACTTCATTCAGTGCACGAGAGAGCAGGAAAATATGTCTTCTGACACCAGCGTCCATAAGACCTATTTTTTTGGAGCATCTCTCTGTGCTCTAAAGAAAAAGGATGGAGGGATCAGGCCAATAGCTGTGGGCAATTCTCTCCGGCGTCTCGTCGCAAATGCAGCTGCAAGAACAGTTAGTGATGCAGCGGCCAAATTGCTGAAGCCAAAACAGCTTGGGTTTGGCATTCCACAAGGGTGCGAGGCAGCAGCCCATGCAGATTGAGCCTTCATCGCCAACATCACAGACGAAAAGGCCCTTATCAAGCTAGATTTCAAAATGCCTTCAATTTGGTGCGGAGGGATGCTGTACTCCGTGCGGTTCATAGTCATTTCCCTTCCCTCTACCCTTTCGTACATTCATGCTACAGTATGGATCTTAAGCTACTTTTGGCGAACATGAAATTGACTCGCGGGAAGGCGTCCAACAGGGTGACCCCCTTGCTCCTCTCCTTTTCTGCTTAGTCATCAAACAAGTCACAGAGGTCCTGTCCAGCGAGCTTAACATTTGGTTCTTGGATGATGGTACCCTAGCTGGTTCCCAAGACTCCCACCTGGAGGACATCAGAAAAATCCAGGAGCAAGGTGCAGTTTTAGGCCTCACCCTGAACCCTTCTAAATGTGAAATAATATGTACCAACCAGGGCATCGTAGAGAGAATAGAGGGTCTTCTGCCAAACATCCATAAAACTAAACCTGAAGACAGCACACTCCTAGGAGCTCCCCTGGGGTTGAAAGCCATCGATGAGGTCCTTGATAAGAAAATCGCCGACCTTAAGAGGATGGATAAGAGGATTGAGGATATTGATGCTCATGATGCACTCTACCTCATCACTAGATGTCTGTCCCTCCCCAGGTTAACCTACTTTCTGAGGTGTTCACCATCTTACAGTAGCCAGAAACTAAGTGAGTATGACCAGTTACTGAAATCAATGCTAGAAAAAGCCCTTAACCTCTCTCTTGATGACCTACAGTGGAAACAAGCCTCTCTTCCCGTAAGACTTGGGGGCCTCGGAGTTCCAATAGCAACGCAAATCGCTGTTCCAGCCTTCCTGTCCTCCTTATCAGCATCCCACGACCTTGTGAAGGAAATTCTACCTGCCCACTTACATCAGCTGGCAGGTGTACATGATCCCAATTTTACACGCTGTGCCACACAGTGGGCCTCTCGTGCAGGCCCATCACCTCAACCACCATCCCCAAAAGCCCACAAGCAATCCAGCTGGGATGGCCCCATTATAGACCAAGTTGCTGCAGAGTGCCTGGGTGCTGCAACAACACAACACGACATTTCTCGCCTCACAGCAGTAGCAGCCCCACATGCAGGGGATTTCCTGTTAGCAACCCCATTGTCGGCAAATGGCATGCGTCTCACACCACACGCCCTCCGAATTGCTGTGGCCCTCCGCCTTGCTGCCCCAAACCACACCAGATATAGGTGTATTTGCGGCGAGGTGGTGGCTGACAGGTACGGCCACCATGGCCTACTCTGCCAAAGCACAGGAGGATGGCACTCGAGTCACAGTGAAGTTAACGACAACATCAAGAGGAGCCTCACCACAGCTGGATGCCCAGCTGAAAGAGAGCCCCGTTACCTAACGCCCCGTAACTCTTATGCTCTTATTGGTCGCCCGGATGGTATCACAGTGAACCCCTGGAAGAATGGCAAGCAGTTGGTATGGGACTACACGTGTGTATCAACCCTGGCTAACACCTACATTGACCTCAGTGTTGCACAACCAGGTGGCGCTGCCACCCACAGGGAAGCAGCCAAATCCCGTAAGTATAGAGAACTGGATCACCACTACAATTTTGTCCCCATTGCTTCTGAGACACTCGGCGCCTGGGGTAAAAGTGCTACCAGATTTTTGAAGGAACTGGGTTCTAGGCTCATTGAAACAACAAGGGACCCTAGAGCTGCCAGCTTTCTTTTCCAGCGCCTCAGCGTGGCGATACAGAGGGGAAATGCGCACTGCATCCAGGGTTCCTGCCCGCCATCTGAGGAGCTGGAGGAACTCGACAACCTATGATAACCATCTTTGTAACCTATATGTAACTCCTTTTTTGTAACAAGTTCAAATAAAGCAAATATATATGTGTACATACAAAAAATGGGGGTGGTAGGAGAAGAAAATATTACCTAACCAACCCTACCTAACCTAACCTAACCTATCTAACCAATCCTAAACTAACACAACTAAGTCAATAATTTTTGTTCATAATATCATATAATAATAATAATTCAAATAAACTAATTGGAAACAATTTATTGAAAATAAAGAAAATCACTCGGCCTATTAGGCAAATCGAGCCTTGCATAGTAGGCCGAGAAGTGCGTTCTGACATATATGGTAGGTACGACATATATATATATATATATATATATATATAATATATATATATATATATATTTATATATGTCGTACCTAGTAGCCAGAACGCAGTTCTCAGCCTACTATGCAAGGCCCGATTTGCTTAATAGGCCAAGTTTTCATGAATTAATTGTTTTTCGACTACCTAACCTGCCTAACCTAACCTAACCTAACTTTTTCGGCTACCTAACCTAACCTAACCTATAAAGATAGGTTAGGTTAGGTTAGGTAGGGTTGGTTAGGTTCGGTCATATATCTACGTTAATTTTAGCTCCAATAAAAAAAAATTTACCTCGTACATAATGAAATGGGTTGCTTTATCATTTCATAAGAAAAAAATTAGAGAAAATGTATTAATTCAGGAAAACTTGGCTTATTAGGCAAATCTGGCCTTGCATAGTAGGCCAAAAAGTGAGTTCTGGCTACTAGGTACGACATATATATATATATATATATATATATATATATATATATATATATATATATATATATATATATATATATATATATATATAATATATATATATAGGGGGGTACCACCTCTGGTGCAATTATAGGGACCCACAGCCTCAGAGAAGGAAACACAGAGCATTCAGGGAAAAACTTGCCATTTAACTCTGAATACATGAGGGTGTTCGCTTCTCCTACCACCCCCCTTTTTTTTATGGTGTACACTTTATTAAGCAAGGTTATACAGTTACATATCTGATTGTATACAAAAAATGAGCATTAAGAGGACACAAAAATAGTTCGCTTCCTAGAGGCTGTAGATTTCCTCAAACTCCTCCGACGTTGGGCAGGAACCGAGGATGCAGCGAGCATTCCCCCTCTGGATCGCGACACTGAGGCGCTGAAAGAGAAAACTTGCCGCTCTAGGGTCTCTTGTGGTGTCAATGAGCTTGGAACCAAGATCCTTTAGAAACCTTCTTGCACTCTCTCCCCATGGGCCTAGGGTCTCAGACCCTATTGGAACGAAGTTGTACCGATGATCTAATTGCCTATACTTGGCTGACTTGTCTCTTTCTCTGTGTGTCGCCGCGGCTCCTGCTGTGCCGGCAGAGAGGTTGATGTATGTGGCTGCCAGGGTGGATACGCAAGTATAGTCCCATGCCAACTGTCTGCCACCCTTCCACGGACGCAGTGTGATTCCGTCTGGTCGGCCGGCAAAGCTAACAGAGTCACGGTTCAGAAGGTTGCGGGGCTCTCTCTCCGCTGGACACTGGGCAGAGGCAAGGCTTCTTTTAATGATGTCGTTTACTTCGTCGTGTCTAGTGTGCCAACCACCAGATTTTCCACAGTGCAGGCCATGCAATCCATATTCGTCAGCATCTGCCTCGCCGCAAATACACCTATGAACAATGTGGATAGGGGCAGCAAGACGGAGAGCGACTGCAATACGGAGCTCCTGCGGATCAAGACGTGTGCCTGTCGCAGACATAGGGACTGCCAAAAGGAAGTCCCCTGCATGGGGAGCCTGCACAGCTGTGAGGCGTGCACGATCACTGGGGGTTGTTGCTGCCTCCAGCAAAGCTGTGGCTTCTTTGTCTGCAATGGGGCTGTCCCAACTGGATTGTTTCTTGGCTTTCGGCATGGCTGGTCTGAGTGCTGGGTCTGCCATGGCACCCCATTTCGTGTCGCATTCCGTGTAGTGGGGGTCCTGTATCCCCGCTACATCACTGAGGGTGTCAGGTAGAATTTCCTTAACCAGGTCATCTGATGCTGAGGAGGAAGACAGGAAGGCTGGACAGCAATTTGGGTGGCGGTGCGGACACCCAGCCACCGAGCCTAACAGGAAGAGTGGCTTGTTTCCACTGGCACTCGTTGAGGGAGAGATTAACAACTTTTCCAGCATGGTCTTCATTNCAGAGCCAGGTGTTGGGTTCTGGGCGCCCCCCCCCAGGGAGGAGAACACCAATCAACAGCCCACACCGCCCGTCAGGCAAAACACCTCCCAGACCTTCATTCCCACAGAAAATTATTAGAGGCTATCAAAGCAACATCAGCCAGAACCTTGCAACACATCCCTAAAGCAGCCCGGCCCCATGCAGCAGCCAAATTATCTGCCCTCCTGAGAAAGGTCAACGACTCTCCTGGAACGACCCAAGCATGGCACAACCTCCTAATGTTTGGCAACATATGTCTAGCCACCCCTGCAAGGAGAGACAAAAACCTTAGCTGCCTCAGTCATCAAATCTATAAATGATTTTCCCAGGGAGGACAACCTGGTGCGCCTTCCCACTCGCGCGAGAAACACCCACGGCAGGAAGAGCAACAGTGCCATATCCGAGACATCAAAAATCAGAACATCAATCACCAAGAAAATAGAAGAAGGAAACACTATTGGCGCAATAAGAGTCATCACCAGTGAGGACTCAATTGCCGACAGAGATGCCGCAACAGCTCAAGCCCTAAGGGAGAAACACCCTGCCAGGGCTCAGCGTGAGGACGACATTGTACAAGTGGGGGCTACCGGAGCAGAACCTCTCTGGGTGGCTGAATCTGTGGTCTATAAAGCAGCCATGTCCTTCCCAACAGGATCAGCAGGTGGGTTTACAGGACTAAAACCCAACCACCTCAAGCAAATGCTCAACCCTGCAATGGGTGACATTGCAAAGAACCTCTTGGTGGAACTAGCCAGATTCACCAACACATGTCTAGCTGGCAACATACCAGCTGTGAGATTTTTTTCTTCTTTGACAATTATCAAAAGAATTAATTCCTATTGATGTTACGTTAATCGTAACTACCTCGCAAGAGAGGCAGACCTTAAACAGCAAGAGCTGCCAGTGGCAGATATTTAATCTTAAAGCCTAAGATCATACGACCGCGGGAGCAAACCGCCAGGCGAAACCACCCGGGTAACACCTGTCACTTAGGTCGCTGGCTCCTCCTAGTTGACAACTAATAAAGGGTAGCCGACGGATTCTCACTTCGTATTTATAGAAGTGTGGTGCTGTGCAATGGACTCGAGCTTTAGATACAGACTTGATATGAACATAAGCAGGCAAAGCGTTGCAGAACATGAAATGTGGGGCAGTAATATTGGAAGGTTTGACGTAAACGACCGTTTTCTATAACAAACAATTTATTCACAAAATAAACTAAAACTACTACACAGTGAATTGACGTTACTTTACTGTCACTCCAGTGGCACATTCAAGAACAGCTAATCAACAGCCTGATGGACCCACGGTAACCTTATCCCGTCGTCGCTGACTGAACAATGACACTAACTGAACAAAGTGGTGCCCACTGGTGACGCAAGCTTGCAATCTATATTGTCACGGCTTCACGGTGAACAATACTCTAATCACAAAACTTGACTGGCGCTCGCTGCTCTCAACGAGGTACCAAGTAACAAGGCAGTTAATCCAAGAATGATAACCCCTTATAAAAATCTTACGTTAACACTTGTCTCTCAGGACAATCAACAACAAAAGTTACTCTAATTGAATTAAACAATTACGTTAACACACACGTGTCTCCACGACACTTAAATGGCAGCAATAACTCGTAAATCAATTAATTACATCAACTTGAAAGTCAAGCATTCGGTGAGTAATTCCCTATTAATTACTGAATACAGCAGCCTATTAATTCAGACGAGTATTGATAAAGCCTACTGTCTCTCAACTGACAGTTTACTTCCGGTCTTACGACAAGATTACCTTAACGAGGGTAGACTACTGTACCACACACAAGGTTACAACACACTCCGTGTAAACAACAACATCAACACCTGGTGAATTCACTAAGTGGCGGTTACTAATTCTCCTTAATTAGCTATGAGTGCTTAATCCCTCTGTCCGCAGACAGATCTGATCAGTCCAACGAATTACCGCAGCTTAATTACAGCGCAATTGACTCCGATCATAACAGACCGGTCAACCTCTTACGTTAATCAATCAATTAACGACAGCTCGTTAAATCGTTAACACTACGTAAGTCTTCACTTGACAATTCCTCCACCGCGTGAACTTCACTGTGACTGTTGCCTTTACACGTCTCTACGTTAATCACAACAATGTTCAACGAACAAGTGACCTCGTTAAGTAAATCGTAACCCCCGGTGACGTTAAATGACTTTAATTCTCACCGAATCCTTCACAGTACACAACGCCTTCCACCAAGGACAAACTTGTCTACGGTTTACACACAGTACAACACAGTACAACAGTACAGTACATCCTTGCCACTCACGGCAAAATTGTAAATGACTTCCCCCAGTAAATTATCCACCAATAATTCACACTTTACCACAACACAACAGTAAAATAAGCGCTGGCCAATATAATCATGGAAATTATTTATCACCAAGGGAAACCTCCCTGTTACCACTTTCACTGCTGAAAAAGGGAATCAAATTACAGCAAATTACATACACGGCACATAGAGAACATAGAAGCAAATAACTCACTGTACTCCACCACTGGATGTGTCTCTACGTGCCCTCACACACGTCAAAATCACAGTTGGGCCCAACCTCAACTTGGTGACGTCAAACAGGGTAAACTCACACGTCTCCAATTCCCATTCACCTCACTAGGTGGTCGACTTGGGACAGAGGACAGACGGAACACTGGGGGCGAACCCAGCTTCTATGCTTTATTACCCAAAACGGAAACAGTGTACTTACATGAATCATGCGGGCCCGCTACACACACACACATACATTCGTCACCCTCACACTCCCACTGCTGCTGCTGGATGATGACGTTGGCGTCCTCACTTCCTACACGTGGTCAGTTGGAGCACAGGGTCCTCGACCACGGGGTTAGCTCCACACACAGAGACCAGGTGGCACGGACACGCTGGCTTAGGCAGACCAGGGTGCACGCACAACAGATTATTACACAGCGGAGATGCGGTACCACGCCCTTCCACTTGACACGGTACCCCAGGATACGACGGTACACGGTGCTACACGGTACACGAGACAGAGTCCTTCACTGTTCGTTTTTTTCTCAGAATTTCGTATTTAAGGTTTCTCTCATAACACTAAAACCTTCTCTAGCACGTCTCACTGCAGTACCTTCAAAACAGGTCGTTAGACGGCGGATGTCACTATCCTAGCGCGATAATTAACGGCCTCACTTAGTCCAGTTGCTCTAAGATGGCGTCTCACTATCACGCGGCTTAGACGACAAAGTTCACACTGGTACGGTTCATGCACCTTCCCGATTACCGGATTCTTACGGACGGCACACGGCAAGATAGCAAGATGATAGGCGTGACTTTAGTAACGTTGCAGGCGGTATTTCCCGATGCTTGGCCTAGCACGGGAAAATACGTCTTCTCTTAGCAACGCTCTAGGTAAGAATGTTTTTCCCGCCAAGACTACCCCTCAAGCATACCATGTGGTACCCCTCAGCGTCTTGACCAATCACGGTTCAGCATTCCTGAGGCCCAGGAGCCTGGCCAATGGCGCACCTGCCTCACGACGCTACCCCCTCGCTCACGAGGTGGACACGTGATAGGGGGGTGGTCTACAGCCGTTAACCCCCCATACCTCCCTCTCTACACTTGAATAGTACCAAATTTCCCTGAAATCAACTCCCTCCTGTAATTTCCTTCACAGACCTGATACAGCGATCAGAATGACATCAATGGCTAGCATATGTCCTGGGCTGTCCAACGACACCCAACACGACTGTGGAAAAGTTTACATTCAGAAAGTTGAATCATGGTGCACATCACTGGTGCACTATGCAATTTCGTACTTCATTCAGTGCACGAGAGAGCAGGAAAAATATGTCTCCTGACATCAACCTCCCACTAAGGGTTTATTTCACTGGAAGCGAAATACACCCCACCATTTTACCAGCTCGAGGGTGCACTGTGCACGAGCTGTCACACACTTTGACAGCTCACTTCTGGCTGGGTAGTAGTGGATAGAGACTCCGTTTTCTATGCGTCGTCGCCCTGAGAGACTTGGGGTGACTCCTCCGGTTCGTCCTGGGTAGTGTTACCTGACTTAGGCGCAGAGTGCTCGGCTCCAGGGCCAGGCTCTAGCCAACTCGACGCCTCGAAGCTAGGCTGGACCCCAAGCTCTGCAGCTCCGGCTTCGGTCTGTGTCATACCGGACACACTAGCAACACCTTGGGATGGACTACCCGGAGAGGCACTATCTTCACTCTCCTCCGACCTTGATGACGCATCATCACGTTCCTCAGCTGTTAAGTGCAGACCGCTTACCTCACTGAGCACCGGGTCACTGACCTGCTCCTCAGGCATGTGCGACCTGCTCAACCAATCAGCACCCACATTATCGGCCCCCTTGATGTACTCGACCCTGAACTTAAACTGCTGTAAGAATAGAGCCCACCGCATAATCCTAGGATTTGAGTTCTTCAATGTACCCAAGTGGCTAAGAGGCTGATGGTCTACTTGGAAGGTAAACCGCCTTCCATACACATACTGATAGAACTTTTTAATGCCTACCACAGCTGCCAACAGTTCCCGCTCGACTGTCGAGTACCGACGCTCTACGTCACTCAATTCAGTTCTGAGGATGGATTCCTTATCTTGTCAGGTAGCCTCAAGATAGGCTGCTCGACCATCTTCTTTTTCAAGCAAGCAAAAGAAGCGCTTTCCTCTCCCGTCCAGTTGACCTTATTAGGGGCAGCCTTCTTTGTCAACTCTGTTAAGGGATAGGCTACAGAGGCGAAGTCCGGAATGAACTTCCTGTAGTAACCCACCAGACCAAGGAATGACCTCACCTGCGTCTTGGTGGTGGGTGGTACAGCATCCTGTACCTTCTGTACTTATCAGGTAGAGGCTTGGAACAGCCTCCACCGATCACATGCCCCAGGTACTTGACCTCGGCGCATCCCACCTCACACTGGTAGGTTTGGCGACCATGCCAACTCCTTGCAGCCGTGAGAATACCTGTCTCAGGGTTGCAGATGCTCCTCCCAAGTGGTAGAGTGGATAAGTACATCATCCACAAATACTTCCACTCCTTCGATGCCCCCCAGGATCTTCCTCATAGTCCGATTGAACACTGCGGGGGCGTTCACCAGCCCAAAGGGAAGAACAGTGAATTGATACAGCCCCTCACTAGTCATAAAAGCTGTGCATCTCTGCTGTCGTGATGCAGTGGGATCTGCCAGAATCCCTTCGTCAGATCCAGCTTCGAGAAATACTTGCTTGGCACTAGCCTAGCGAAAATCTCATCTTGATTAAACATGGGTTCTGCATCAAACTCTATGACTGAGTTCAATTTCCTGAAGTCCAGACAAATCCTTACTCCCCCCTCAGGTTTCTTCACTATCACCATGGGGCTGGAATAGGAAGAAGTAGACTTTTCAATTACACCTTCTCTTTCCATCTCCTTCAGTTCAGCCCTGATCTGGGGAACTAGGTGATGGGGAACAGGATAAGGTTTGGTGCGTACAGCCTGTCTTTCCATTAGCGGTACTCGGTAGCCTTCCACATTAGCTACCTTGGTAACATCCGAGAGTACGCCACTGATCTCCTTAGTCAGCTGTCTGGCCTGTGTACTTTGCTCTGGGGTCAGTCGATCGCTAATCTTTACATCTTTGTATGTCTCCTTCTGTTTGCGATTATACAATCGTGGCTGACCTACCTCGCTGTCATCACTGATGACTGACACCCCTGCAATAAATGCAGTGTGTACTGGGTGGGGAACTAGCCCTGTCCCCTCCCGATTCCGCTTTGAAGATTTCTTACTTCCTTTACCCTGCCGCCTCTGTTCCTTGGGCTGGGTAGTGGCGACCGTGATTTTGCTACCAGTTGGAGCGGACCACGCGGGTCCCTTTGAACTAGATCCCGTTTTCTGTTGGCGGAAAGGAGCAGGCTTCCCCCGTTTTCTTTGCGCCTGCTGCCTCTGTTCCCTTCCTTAGCTGGGGAGGCAGCTATGGCTCGGCTACCAGCTGACTGGCGCGTGACGTCACCTCCAGCTGGTGTGGGTCCCGTTTTCTGTGAGTCACTTCCACAGGATCGACTCTTACGATTTGACACTCCAGGGGCGTTTCCCAACAACAACCCGTATACAGCGTCCTTGCATTTCACCGCTCGTATTTTACCATTTACATATGGTGTGTCAACAATCAGGGATACCTCGATTATGTCTCTCTGGGTACCATCAGGGGTATCTTACATGAATGGTCCTGCCTGTCTCGTTCCCAGGCTTGACTAGGCTCTCTCGGACCATATGAGTGGTAGCTCCTCTATCTCAAAAGACCTTGGTCCACTTACCATTAACATAACCTTTTGCTGTCTCCAGGGTGTACTCCAGAGGATCACCTCCTTCGTGGGCACCCAGACCAGCAATCTGTGCATGTGTTCCCCCCTTTTCTGCACGCTTGCCCTTCTTACACTGAGCTGCCTTGTGACCTGGCTGGTTGCAAGTAAAACAGAGGGGTCCACGGACCTTGGGTGGCTTATGGCTTAGTCTAGACTTACTTTCTTTAGGCCTAGCCCCGCTCCCTGAGGCTTGGTCATGACGTCGGTTCTCAGATGAACCTCCCTGTCTAGGTCTGTGTGCCTCAGCCCACCTGTCAGCACATTCTGCCATAGCCTCATTAGAGACTATCTCATTTTCCTTGAGTTTAGCACGGAGCACAGGTTCCACTGCCTCCAGGAACTGTTCTCTAGTCATCAGCTCAAACAACGTATTGTCTTCCGGAACGACGGCGTTGTTCAACTCAAAATAGCGCTTGAGGCTCGACTCTAGCCTCTGCAACATGGCCCGGTACGTCTCCCCTTGACGTACTCTAATCTGGCGGAATGTCCTCATCATTCCATCGGCCGAAATGCCATAGCCTTTCATTAAGGCTCGCTTCAGTGCATCATAGTCGTTGCACATGGGAGTTCCCAAACTCTGGTATAACCTTAATGCTCTTCCCTTCAACAATGAAGCTAGCGCTTGGGCCCAAGTTGACCTACTCCACTTCCCTTCCGTTGCTCTGCGTTCGAAGCGGTCAATGTATGCATCCATTGAATCCACTTGCTCATCGAAAGCTATAAGATTAGGCATTTTTATCTTAACAACTGGCCCCTCTGGGCCGGGCTCGGTGGGTTGGGTTTGGCTTCCCTTCCCAGCTGTGGATTGCACCTTTGCGATCTCCAACCGGTTCTCTCTCTCCTGATGGGTATTCCACATTTCCATCACAAACTTAGACATCTCAGTTCCTGGGAGACCCATTAACCTAGCTTGTTCTCGCAGCATGTCTAAGGTGAATCCCGCCTGGGGTTGTACAGTCCCAATTCTGGCTGGCGATTCTTGCATCGACCTACCTGCTGATGCAACACTACCTTTCTGCGAAGGTTTCTATAGGAATTCTTTGGTGAGGGCGCGACCTCCCACTAAGATCCTGAGGCGTACTACTTCTTTCACCTCCTACCACGTCCACTACACGAAAGTCGGCTAGGGGATTTTCCTCATCCTCTAAGTCACTTCTCGACGTTTCGTTCGCCGAAGCGAAACTAGCGTTATGCCTTTCAGGTGACGCTTCTCTCTCTGACGTGTCCCTAGTGTCATGGAGTGCTGGCAACTCCTGACCTACCCCTGCCTGGCATACCCGCTTCACCCAGGCCGTGTGTCTCTTCACGTACTGACGGCATTCCTCCTCCGTGATAACACCCGCATCATCTGGTGTTCTGCCATAGGCAGTAATATACAGATACACGTACTGTTCCTTGTAATCCGCAAACATACTGACAGTGTGTGTTGGTGTGTGTACCTACTTGTGACAACTGTGACAACACACTCCCAACAATACTATACCACAATGTTCTGCAATTTGAGACTTTTTACTTTAATGATCAAAAGTCCTTGCATGGGCTCGAACCCAAGTGACACAGCCCCACGTTGGGCGCCAGAAGTGTGAGACTTTTTTCTTCTTTGACAATCATCAAAAGAATTAATTCCTATTGATGTTACGTTAATCGTAACTACCTCACAAGAGAGGCAGACCTTAAACAGCAAGAGTTGCCAGTGGCAGATATTTAATCTTAAAGCCTAAGATCATAGGACCGCGGGAGCAAACCGCCAGGCGAAACCACACGGGTAACACCTGTCACTTAGGTCGCTGGCTCCTCCTATTTGACAACTAATAAAGGGTAGCCGACGGATTCTCACTTCGTATTTATAGAAGTGTGGTGCTGTGCAATGGACTCGAGCTTTAGATACAGACTTGATATGAACATAAGCAGGCAAAGCGTTGCAGAACATGAAATGTGGGGCAGTAATATTGGAAGGTTTGACGTAAACGACCGTTTTCTATAACAAAGAATTTATTCACAAAAATAAACTAAAACTACTACACAGTGAATTGACGTTACTTTAATGTCACCCCAGTGGCACATTCAAGAACAGCTAATCAACAGCCTGATAGACCCACGGTAACCTTATCCCGTCGTTGCTGACTGAACAATGACACTAACTGAACAAAGTGGTGCCCACCGGTGACGCAAGCTTGCAATCAATATGGTCACGGCTTCACGGTGAACAATACTCTAATCACAAAACTTGACTGGCGCTCGCTGCTCTCAACGAGGTACCAAGTAACAAGGCGGTTAATCCAAGAATGATAACCCCTTATACAAATCTTACGTTAACACTTGTCTCTCAGGACAATCAACAACAAAAGTTACTCTAATTGAAATTAAACAATTACGTTAACACACACGTGTCTCCACGACACTTAAATGGCAGCAATAACTCGTAAATCAATTAATTACATCAACTTGAAAGTCAAGCATTCGGTGAGTAATTCCCAATTAATTACTGAATACAACAGCCTATTAATTCAGACGAGTATTGATAAAGCCTACTGTCTCTCAACTGACAGTTCACTTCCGGTCTTACGACAAGATTACCTTAACGAGGGTAGACTACTGTACACACACAAGGTTACAACACGCTCCGTGTAAACAACAACATCAACACCTGGTGAATTCACTAAGTGGCGGTTACTAATTCTCCTTAATTAGCTATGAGTGCTTAATCCCTCTGTCCGCAGACAGATCTGATCAGTCCAACGAATTACCGCAGCTTAATTACAGCGCAATTGACTCCGATCATAACAGACCGGTCAACCCCTTACGTTAATCAATCAATTAACGACAGCTCGTTAAATCGTTAACACTACGTTAGTCTTCACTTGACAATTCCTCCACCGCGTGAACTTCACTGTGACTGTTGCCTTTACACGTCTCTACGTTAATCACAACAATGTTCAACGAACAAGTGACCTCGTTAAGTAAATCGTAACCCCCGGTGACGTTAACTGACTTTAATTCTCACGGAATCCTTCACAGTACACAACGCCTTCCACCAAGGACAAACTTGTCTACGGTTACACACAGTACAACACAGTACAACACAGTACATCCTTGCCACTCACGGCAAAACTTGTAAATGACTTCCCCCAGTAAATTATCCACCAATAATTCACACTTTACCACAACACAACAGTAAAATAAGCGCTGGCCAATATAATAATGGAAATTATTTATAACCAAGGGAAACCTCCCTGTTACCACTTTCACTGCTGAAAAAGAGAATCAAATTACAGCAAATTACATACACAGCACATAGAGAACATAGAAGCAAATAACTCACTGTACTCCACCACTGGATGTGTCTCTACGTGTCCTCACACACGGCAAAATCACAGTTGGGCCCAACCTCAACTTGGTGACGTCAAACAGGGTAAACTCACACGTTTCCAATTCCCATTCACCTCACTAGGTGGTCTACTTGGGACAGAGGACAGACGGAACACTGGGGGCGAACCCAGCTTCAGAGCTTTATTACCCAAAACAGAAACAGTGTACTTACATCAATCATGCGGGCCCGCTACACACACACACATACATTCGTCACCCTCACACTCCCACTGCTGCTGCTGGATGATGACGTTGGCGTCCTCACTTCCTACACGTGGTCAGTTGGAGCACAGGGTCCTCGACCACGGGGTTAGCTCCACACACAGAGACCAAGTGGCGCGGACACGCCGGCTTAGGCAGACCAGGGTGCGCGCACAACAGATTACACAGCGGAGATGCGGTACCACGCCCTTCCACTTGACATGGTACCCCAGGATACGACGGTACACGGTGCTATACGGTACACGAGACAGAGTCCTTCACTGTTCTTTTTTTTTCTCAGAATTTCGTATTTAAGGTTTCTCTCATAACACTGAAACCTTCTCTAGCACGTCTCACTGCAGTACCTTCAAACAGGTACTTTAGACGGCGGATGTCACTACCCTAGCGCGATAATTAACGGCCTCACTTAGTCCAGTTGCTCTAAGATGGCGTCTCACTATCACGCGGCTCAGACGACAAAGTTCACACTGGTACGGTTCATGCACCTTCCCGATTACCGGATTCTTACGGACGGCACACGGCAAGATAGCAAGATGATAGGCGTGACTTTAGTAACGTTGCAGGCGGTATTTCCCGATGCTTGGCCTAGCACAGGAAAATACGTCTTCTCTTAGCAACGCTCTAGGTAAGAATGTTTTTTCCCGCCAAGACTACCCCTGGGCATACCATGTGGTACCCCTCAGCGTCTTGACCAATCACGGTTCAGCATTCTTGAGGCCCAAGAGCCTTGGCCAATGGCGCACCTGCCCCACGACGCTACCCCCCTCGCTCACGGGGTGGACACGTGATAGGGGGGGGGTCTACAGCCGTTAACCCCCCATACCTCCCTCTCTACACTTGAATAGTACCAAATTTCCCTGAAATCAACTCCTTCCTGTAATTTCCTTCACAGACCTGATACAGCGTTCAGAATGACATCAATGGCTAGCATATGTCAGGGGCTGTCCAACGACACCCAATACGACTGTGGAAAAGTTTACATTCAGAAAGTTGAATCATGGTGCACATCACTGGTGCACTATGCAATTTCGTACTTCATTCAGTGCACGAGAGAGCAGGAAAAATATGTCTTCTGACACCAGCGTCCATAAGACCTATTTTTTTTGGAGCATCTCTCTGTGCTCTAAAGAAAAAGGATGGAGGGATCAGGCCAATAGCTGTGGGCAATTCTCTCCGGCGTCTCGTCGCAAATGCAGCTGCAAGAACAGTTAGTGATGCAGCGGCCAAATTGCTGAAGCCAAAACAGCTTGGGTTTGGCATTCCACAAGGGTGCGAGGCAGCAGCCCATGCAGATCGAGCCTTCATCGCCAACATCACAGACGAAAAGGCCCTTATCAAGCTAGATTTCAAAAATGCCTTCAATTTGGTGCGGAGGGATGCTGTACTCCGTGCGGTTCATAGTCATTTCCCTTCCCTCTACCCTTTCGTACATTCATGCTACAGTATGGATCTTAAGCTACTTTTTGGCGAACATGAAATTGACTCGCGGGAAGGCGTCCAACAGGGTGACCCCCTTGCTCCTCTCCTTTTCTGCTTAGTCATCAAACAAGTCACAGAGGTCCTGTCCAGCGAGCTTAACATTTGGTTCTTGGATGATGGTACCCTAGCTGGTTCCCAAGACTCCCACCTGGAGGACATCAGAAAAATCCAGGAGCAAGGTGCAGTTTTAGGCCTCATCCTGAACCCTTCTAAATGTGAAATAATATGTACCAACCAGGGCATCGTAGAGAGAATAGAGGGTCTTCTGCCAAACATCCATAAAACTAAACCTGAAGACAGCACACTCCTAGGAGCTCCCCTGGGGTTGAAAGCCATCGATGAGGTCCTTGATAAGAAAATCGCCGACCTTAAGAGGATGGATAAGAGGATTGAGGATATTGATGCTCATGATGCACTCTACCTCATCACTAGATGTCTGTCCCTCCCCAGGTTAACCTACTTTCTGAGGTGTTCACCATCTTACAGTAGCCAAAAACTAAGTGAGTATGACCAGTTACTGAAACCAATGCTAGAAAAAGCCCTTAACCTCTCTCTTGATGACCTACAGTGGAAACAAGCCTCTCTTCCCGTAAGACTTGGGGGCCTCGGAGTTCCAATAGCAACGCAAATCGCTGTTCCAGCCTTCCTGTCCTCCTTATCAGCATCCGACGACCTTGTGAAGGAAATTCTACCTGCCCACTTACATCAGCTGGCAGGTGTACATGATCCCAATTTTACACGCTTTGCCACACAGTGGGCCTCTCGTGCAGGCCCATCACCTCAACCACCATCCCCAAAAGCCCACAAGCAATCCAGCTGGGATGGCACCATTGTAGACCAAGTTGCTGCAGAGTGCCTGGGTGCTGCAACAACACAACACGACATTGCTCGCCTCACAGCAGTAGCAGCCCCTCATGCAGGGGATTTCCTGTTAGCAACCCCAATGTCGGCAACTGGCATGCGTCTCACACCACACGCCCTCCGAATTGCTGTGGCCCTCCGCCTTGCTGCCCCAAACCACACCAGATATAGGTGTATTTGCGGCGAGGTGGTGGCTGACAGGTACGGCCACCATGGCCTACTCTGCCAAAGCACAGGAGGATGGCACTCGAG
>WNGS01012784.1:0-16910 GCA_020271785.1 Procambarus virginalis
ATTGGAAACAAATTGCAAAGACATGGAAGAAGAAAATAGTCTCTTAAAAATAGCTTTGGAAGAAGTTAAAGTAAATTTAACACAAATACTACAATAGGTTAGGCAAGGAAATTCAACAGGAGAAACAGCTTTTGTCAGCACACAGATGAGGAAGTTACACACGGGATAGAACAGTGCAAGAAAGATATGCACTCACTTATGCGCAAGTGGCCAGGAACAAGAAAAAATAGAAGAAGCAGTAAAAGAAGTCAACCACTGCAGCAACCAAGATAAAAACAACATTAGGCTAGAAGTGAGAAAAGAATTGGCATCTAACCCAAAGTTGGTGCAAAACACAGTTGATCGGAGTAAGTCCCTGATCATTTTTGGATGCAAAGAAAAGGAATAACATCTAGGTCAGAAAGAGCTGTAGAAGAAGCAAAGTAGTAGATAAAATTGTTGGCCTCGTGGAAGGTCTTACAACCAAAGAGAATGTGTGCGACTACAGGAGAATAGGCAGATATGTAAAAGGGAAAGATCGACCTTGAGGATCACCCTAACGGTGCCAAACAGATGGAAGAAGTACTAAGGAATGCCAGAAAATTACAAAGCGTTGAGGATGGGAAAGTGTGGTCGTTAAGACGAGATCTTTCAAAAGAAGATAGAGAGAAGCTGAAACTGAACCTCGCCGAGGCAAAACGTTTAAATGAGAGCAGGAATGAAGAAGAAATCAATTCTTTTTCTACAAAGTGATAGGGGTAGGCAGACCAGTAAAGTGGTACATAAAGCAAACCAACAAAATCATTAGAGAAAGGGGGAGTGAAAAATAAGAAGATGGGGAACAAGTTCCTGAAGATTGCATACACCAACATAGATGGAGTAAGGTCAAGATACTGGAGTTAAGTGATATAATACAGCTGCAGACACCAGACATTGTTGCACTCACGGAGACAAAACTTGAAGATGTTATTTTAAATGAGGTCATATTCCCAAGGGCTACTCAATTTGGAGACGGGACAGAAAAATTAGGAAAGGCGGTGGCGTTGCTGTGCTGGTGAAAGAACACCTAAAGGTGAACGAAATAATGACTACCAATCCACAAGAAGTTGACATAATAGCACTAGAGATCTGCCATGAGGATGATACTAGTGATCATAAATGCATATAGTCCACCGCTAAGCAGCACATGGTCAAAGGAGGAGCTAGATAGTAAACGAGAAGGTCTTATAACGATAATGAGAGAGATCATAGCGAGAGCGGATAACGATAGTTCACGACTGTTGATAGTCGGCGACTTCAACTTGAAATCCATAGACTGGGAAGCATATGAAGCTAAAACAGAAGATTTCTGGACCTGTAAATTGTAGACCTCATCCTGGAAACATTCTTGTATCAACATGTTAAACAAGCTACGAGGATGAGGGAAGGTGACGTTCCCTCCATGCTAGATTTGATATTTACCAGGAAGGAGGAAGAAATTTTGACATTCAGTACCTTCCTCCCTTGGGTAAAGTGACCATGTCTTTTTGGGATAAAGTATGCAATGCGTTATAATCTGGAAGAAAATATGATGGTCGATGCAATTGAAAACCTGACTTTAGAGAGAGGACTGCAACCTTAGAAAATTTTTAGAGTATAATTGGACAGACTTGTTGCTAGGCAAGGAAGTGAATGAGATGTATGTCAAGTTTTGTGAAATATATGATAAAGGCACAAAAAATTTATACCAAAACAGAGAAGCAGAACTAGGAAACAGGATTGGTTCGACAGAAAGTGCGAGAGGGCCAGAGACCAAAAGACACAAAAATGGAATCAATACAGGAAGAGGCCAAACCCCCAATCATACCAGCGATACAAAGATGCGAGAAACAACTACACGGCAGTGAGGAGAGAGGCAGAAAGAAATTTTGAAAAAGGATTGCAGACAAATGTAAAACAGAACCAGTCTATTCTATAAATTCATAAACAACAAATTGCAGGTAAAGGATAATATTCAGAGGTTGAAAATGGGAATAGATTCACGGAAAATGAAAAGGAAATGTGTGAAACATTAAACGAAAAGTTCCAAAGTGTGTTTGTACAAAATGAAATCTTCAGGGAACCAGATACAATAAGAATTCCAGAGAACAACATAGAGCACATAGAGGTGTCTAGAGACGAAGTGGAAAAAATGCTCAAAGAGCTAAATAAGAACAAAGCAGTTGGTCCAGATGGAGTTTCACCATGGGTTCTGAGAGAATGTGCACCTGAGCTCAGCATCCCTCTTCAACTGATCTTTCAGGCATCCCTGTTTACAGGAGTTGTAGCTGATGTGTGGAAAAAGGCTAACAATTTACAAAAGTGGAAGCAGGGAAGACCCCCTTAATTATAGACCGGTATCATTGACAAGTGTAATAGTCAAAATATTGGAAAAAATAATTAAAACTAAATGGGTAGCACACCTGGAGAGAAATGATGTAATATCAGACAGACAGTATGGTTTTCGATCTGGTAGATCCTGTGTATCGAATTTACTCAGTTTTTATGATCGAGCAACAGAGATATTACAGGAAAGAGATGGTTGGGCTGACTGCATCTATCTGGACCTAAAAAAGGCTTTCGACAGAGTTCCACATAAGAGGTTGTTCTGGAAACTGGAAAATATTGGAGGAGTGACAGGTACGCTTCTAACATGGATGAAAAACTTTCTGACTGATAGAAAAATGAGGGCTGTGATCAGAGGCAATGTATCGGACTGGAGAAATGTCACAAGTGGAGTACCACAGGGTTCAGTTCTTGCACCAGTGATGTTTATTGTCTACATAAATGATCTACCAGTTGGTATACAGAATTATATGAACATGTTTGCTGATGATGCTAAGATAATAGGAAGGATAAGAAATTTAGATGATTGTCATGCCCTTCAAGAAGACCTGGATAAAATAAGTATATGGAGCACCACTTGGCAAATGGAATTTAATGTTAATAAATGTCATGTTATGGAATGTGGAATAGGAGAACATAGACCCCACACAACCTATATATTATGTGAGAAATCTTTAAAGAACTCTGATAAAGAAAGAGATCTAGGGGTGGTTCTAGATAGAAAACTATCACCTGAAGACCACATAAAGAATATTGTGCAAGGAGCCTATGCTATGCTTTCTAACTTCAGAATTGCTTTTAAATACATGGATGGGGATATACTAAAGAAATTGTTCATGACTTTTGTTAGGCCAAAGCTAGAATATGCAGCTGTTGTTTGGTGCCCATATCTTAAGAAGCACATCAACAAACTGGAAAAGGTGCAAAGACATGCTACTAAGTGGCTCCCAGAACTGAAGGGTAAGAGCTACGAGGAAAGGTTAGAAGCATTAAATATGCCAAAACTAGAAGACAGAAGAAAAAGAGGTGATATGATCACTACATACAAAATAGTAACAGGAATTGATAAAATCGACAGGAAAGATTTCCTGAGACCTGGAACTTCAAGAACAAGAGGTCATAGATATAAACTGGCTAAACACAGATGCCGAAGAAATATAAGAAAATTCACTTTCGCAAATAGAGTGGTAGACGGTTGGAACAAGTTGGGGGAGAAGGTGGTGGAGGCCAAGACCGTCAGTAGTTTCAAAGCGTTATATGACAAAGAGTGCTGGGAAGACGGGACACCACGAGCGTAGCTCTCATCCTGTAACTACACTTAGGTAATTACGATACGAGGCGACAGTGTTAGGCATAAGATGACGGTCCTGAAACAACCAAGAGAGAAAGGACAAGACCACCCTAACAGACAACGAACTAACATGACAAAGACGCAAAAATAAAAAGAAGGACTGCCAGGGAACTTCATACTGCCGCCGAGACGAAGCCCGCAGGTGGGACACTAATAAGGAAACCACTTAATCACCATAGAGATGATGATAAACTCGAGTCAAAAATACCATACGTGAAGACTCGAGGAGAAGATCGAACCAGCCACGTGACGTACTGGGCCGATCTGTTGGAAGAGGCGGAGTAGCGGAAAAACCTCTGGGTTCGGACACCGAGCAAACAGCGCCTGAAACCACGGCTGGGCCGGCCACCATGGGGTCAAGAGGATAACTCTCCCCTGGTAAGTCACTAAGCGAGTCAGGACCTGGAGCAACAGCTGAACCAGGGGAAAAGTGGTACAGGAACCCCCACCTCGACCAGTCCTGCCGAAAAGCGTCAACCCCGACGGCCTCGCAGTTGGGAAAGGGTGCCACATACAGGGAAAGGCGCCACGACCACGCCAACGCGAAGAGGTCCACCTCGGGGCGTCCGAATGTCTGGCAAAGCCAACGGACGGAGTCGGCGTCGACCGTCCATTCTGTGGAGAGGGGAACGAAATGAGACAGCCCGTTGGCCAAGACGTTGGACACTCCCCTCACGTGAACTGCCAGAAAAGCCAAACCCCGAGAACTCAGCAGACGAGTCACCCGAAGCGATCAGCGCCAAAGAGCCAAGGACCGCATCGAATCCCCCAGGTTCAGACAATGAACCACCGGAGAGCAGTTCGAATGGAGCCGGATCGTCGACCCACGGGCGACTCGAATCCTCCGATGAGCAAACCACACCGCCACAAACGCCCGCACAGTGCTGTGGGCTCGACGGAAGGGCGGACCCCACCGACCCTGGCCGGGCCTGATGCGCACTGGTCACAAAGCCCCAGCCGAGAGACGACGCGTCCGTGAACACATCGAGCAAGAGCTCGGGTAGGCGCCAAGGCAATGAACCCCGAAATACCCGAAGAGGAAGCTGGCAAGGCAGCAGCCGACGCAAGGACCCCGGGGTCCGAAGCCAGCGATCGCAAGAGAGGCGGAAGGGACGTCCCTGAAGGAATCAGAACAGCCAATGAAGCCAAACCCTTCCGGCGGGTAGACCATCAACGCGAAGTTCAGGCTCCCGCACAGACCCTTGAACAACCGCCGGGTGACCCGGGAGCCCCCCAGAAACAGGCGCAAGCGGGACCGCAGCCGGAGGAACTCCTGAGGGAGAGACAAAGAAGCGGTACGAGAGTCCCACACAAGACCCAGCCAGGTTCGAACCTGGGAGGGAACCAAATGAGACTTCCTCCAGTTCACCAAGAACCTGAACCCGGCAAGCTGGGAAAGAACCAAATCCCTGGCTAGCAGACAACTGGACCGGCTGGGAGCCCAATGGGACCCCAAACCAGCCATTCGTCGAGGTAGGCCAACACCCGAACACCCAAAAGACGCAGACAGGCCACAATGACCTGTGTAAGGCGTGTGAACACGCAAGGTTCCAGGTTCAACCCAAACGGGAGACAACAAAAGCGGTAACCTTGACGCCCCACAACAAACCCGAGCCAGTCCCTGAACCCGGATGAATCGGGACGTGCCAATAAGCATCCCGGAGGTCCAGGGACACCATCCAAGCGCCCGGCTCTAACAGGAGTCGAATCTGGGATAGCGTAGTCATCCAAAAGGAGGGGCAATAAACCCAGGGGTTCAGACGGGACAAGTGCAGAATGAGCTGCAGGTCCGCATAATCCCGTTTCAGTACTGGAAACAGACGGGAAACCCATCTGAGGGACGTCGTCGTTTCCACCACGCCCAAGCATACCCACTCCAAGATGACTCGACAGAGCACGGGGGAAAAGTTCTGCCCCGCCAGCCCAGAACCTCCTGAAGGAGGACGGGCCACCCAACACCACCGCAGGCCAAAAGAAACGACCCGAAACGCTCACAAATCATGGGACAAAGAGTGAGCGAACAGCGCAAGCTCCCCCCCCCCATTGGCCCGTCAACGGGTCAAATCAGGAAAGGGCCGGTGCCCCTTACGAGACCCAGAACCTCGCACAGAGCAACCACCGCGCCGACCAGACGAAGGCGGGACCGAAGGTGTCGCCAAACCCGAACCAGGCACCTGTGGCATACTACAATGAGAGGAACCCTGAGCCCTGGCACGACCCTTCTGGAAGGCCCCCCCTCCCGGGACCTCCGGGGAACCAATAAGTCAGACATAGGCCAACAAGTAGTAGCTGAAGCAGCCTGAATATACTGTGCCACGACGGAATCCTCAAAAAGCAGAGGACAAAAAGGCGAAGACATCCTAAGAGCCAGGGTCCAGGCCGATTTCAGGGAGGAGGCAAGCACAGCCTGCCGACATGCAAGCAGGGAAGCATAGAACAGGGAAACCGCATCCTGCAGGATCGTCGCAAACAGATTCAGCAAGGCAGCCGACAAGCGGGCTGCCGAGCCCAAGGCACTGGACCCAGGGACAGCCCCGAGTGCCCCTACACCCTCCTCAAGCCAGTCTGAAGACAGCTCCTGGAGGGAAAAGAAACGCAAAGCCAAAGCCAAAACGCCACGGTTGCGGATGTCCTCAGCAACCTGCGATGTCGAGAAGTAGGGAACCTACACATGGAGCTGCACCACGCCCACATCCCGGGGAAGGGCAGGGGCAAACAAGCACTCATTGAGGTGTTCCAGATCACCCCCCCCCCCCTCAGGAAAACCTGAACCACTGTCGCAGCCTCGCGCCACTCAAGAATGCGGGTACAGCAGAATGAATGCCAAGCCTCCAATGCAACGACAGGACAATCCAGCAGCAAGGACGACTCTGGAACCTCGTAACAGACCCAGAAAGGCAACGAAGTCCCAAACCTGAACAAAGAAGGATCCATCACCGAGGCATAATCCAGGTCACACAGGAGGTAAGCCGCAAGGGCTGCCCTCACCACAGAATGTTGGATGCGAGAAGTCGAAAACCTCCGGAAGGATGGAACCGAAGCACCCAGAGGAACACGTAACCAAACCCGGGGAGGGGCACACACCAAATCCAATCCAATTCGTATGCAGAGGGGGGAGGGGAGAGAACCCCACTCCTTGTAACAACAAGCCCCAATCAGAGGGTAGAAAAACCCAGGCAGGGTCCAGCGGGGCCCAAGGCCCCGAGTGAGCCCCTCCCCTGCCCCGGGATCCTCCTTTGCAGGACCCATGGCCGAGTCATCTCCCAAAGCACCGGCCTCAAAAGACAAGGCTGCCGCGGCCGCGTAAGCCGAACAGAAGGGAGCTCACTGGTCAAACCCAGAGGCTTCGGCAGGGAGACTAGACTCGAATGCCTCCGTTGCCAGACAGGAAGGGGCATCCCCCGAGATTGCCCGAGCCTCAAGACCATCTAAACCCTGCTCCGGCTCCAAAACCCTGAGATGCTTCGGGGCCGGAAGCAGGGGGAGGGGGACCAGAACGAACTACACAAGGGGAAGGACGAAAGGAGGGCCGCCTGAACCAAGGTCGAAGCGACCCCAAACCTCAAGTCCCCCGGGTCCTTACAAGCAAAACGGGGCAGCTGCAGGGCATCCGAGTGAGCAACCAACCGAGCGCATTGCAACAGCCTGAAACGAGCTTCCAACACCTGCCCTGCCTGTACCCCCATAAGATCCTCACTAGACTGGGTAAATTGAATCGCTAGCAAGCAGCAGAACTCACAGGACTTAGGGTCGAAAATGTCACCAACCCAACAGGCATCATGACGAAGGCAAAGACATTGAGGGTCACCCTGAGACAAGGGGACCGAACAACTCTCAAACTCGCACGAAGCGAGGGGGACCCCGGGGTGACATCCATCAGACCAACGCGCCCCCAGGGGATTCCCAGGGCCCCTGAGCGCTTAATGAGACTCACGCCCAGGTAACCCCAAGCAGGGTACTGCTAACCAGCACCCAAAACTACCAAGCAAACTCACTAATGCTGCACCCCAGGGACTTGTACACTCACGGGGACCTAGTAGGGGGCACCACCAGAGAAGAACCGTAATAAGTCAAACACAAGTAGAAAGTAGAGAGAGATACCAGAGAAGCAGGAACGAGTATGTCAGTGTGAGAAGAGTAGCTGAGAAAAGGTATGAAAATGATATAGCTAATAAAGCCAAGACTGAACCAAAGCTACTACACAGTCACATCAGGAGGAAGACAACAGTGAAGGAACAGGTGATGAAACTTAGGGTGGGCGAGGACAGGTACACAGAGAATGACAAAGAGGTGTGTGAAGAACTCAACAAAAGGTTCCAGGAGGTCTTTACAATAGAAAAGGGAGATATCACGGTGCTGGGAGAGGTGGCAGCAAACCAGGTGACCTTGGATAGGTTCGAAATTACAAGAGATGAGGTCAAAAAGGACCTATTGGAGCTGGATGTGAGAAAAGCTGTTGGGCCGGATGGAATCTCGCCATGGGTATTGAAAGAGTGTGCAGGAGCACTTTGTTTACCACTCTCCATAGTGTATAGTATGTCACTGGAAACGGGGGACCTACCAGAAATATGGAAGACTGCTAATGTAGTACCAATATACAAAAAGGGTGACAGACAAGAGGCACTGAACTACAGGCCAGTGTCCTTAACTTGTATACCATGCAAGGTGATGGAGAAGATTGTGAGAAAAAACCTAGTAACACATCTGGAGAGAAGAGACTTCGTGACAACCCATCAACATGGGTTCAGGGAGGGTAAATCTTGCCTTACAGGCTTGATAGAATTCTACGATCAGGTGACAAAAATTAAGCAAGAAAGAGAAGGGTGGGCGGACTGCATTTTTTTGGACTGTCGGAAAGCCTTTGACACAGTACCCCATAAAAGGTTGATGCATAAGCTGGAGAAACAGGCAGGAGTAACTGGTAGGGCGCTCCAGTGGATAAGGGAGTACCTAAGCAATAGGAAGCAGAGAGTTACAGTGAGGGGTGAGACCTCAGACTGGCGTGAAGTCACCAGTGGAGTCCCACAGGGCTCTGTACTTGGACCTATCCTGTTTCTGATATACGTAAATGATCTCCCAGAGGGTATAGACTCATTCCTCTCAATGTTTGCTGACGACGCCAAAATTATGAGAAGGATTAAGACAGAGGAGGACAGCTTGAGGCTTCAAGAAGACCTGGACAAGCTGCAGGAATGGTCGAACAAATGGCTGTTAGAGTTTAACCCAAGCAAATGTAATGTAATGAAGATAGGGGTAGGAAGCAGGAGACCAGATACAAGGTATCATTTGGGAGATGAAATACTTCAAGAGTCAGAGAGAGAGAAAGACCTGGGGGTTGATATCACGCCAGACCTGTCCCCTGAAGCTCATATCAAGAGGATAACATCAGCAGAATATGCCAGGTTGGCTAACATAAGAACGGCCTTTAGAAACTTGTGTAAGGAATCTTTCAGAACATTATATACCACATATGTCAGACCAATCCTGGAGTATGCGGCTCCAGCATGGAGTCCCTATCTAGTCAAGCATAAGACTAAACTGGAAAAGGTTCAAAGGTTTGCCACCAGACTAGTACCCGAGCTGAGAGGTATGAGCTACGAGGAGAGACTGCAGGAATTAAACCTCACTTCGTTGGAAGACAGAAGAGTTAGGGGGGACATGATCACCACATTCAAGATTCTCAGGGGAATCGACAGGGTTGATAAAGACAGGCTGTTTAACACAAGGGGCACACGCACTAGGGGACACAGGTGGAAACTGAGTGCCCAAATGAGCCACAGAGATATTAGAAAGAACTTTTTAGTGTCAGAGTGGTTGACAAATGGAATGCATTAGGAAGCGATGTGGTGGAGGCTGACTCCATACACAGTTTCAAGTGTAGATATGATAGAGACCAATAGGCTCAGGAAACTGTACACCTGTTGATTGACGGTTGAGAGGCGGGACCAAAGAGCCAGAGCTCAACCCCCGCAAGCACAACTAGGTGAGTACAACTAGGTGAGTACAAATGGCCAAAAAGCAAGGCAGATCCCCCCCCCCAGGCAAAAAGAAAAAGAAAACCCCGCAAGAGGACAGCGTACCCTAGAGGAACAGAGTCGGCCGCTATAATCGGTGAAAACAAGCTATGCAGCACCCCGCGCCCCAAACCAGTGCAAACTGCCTCTTACCCTAAGGTAAACAAGGGAGACAAAACACCCAAGAACCCAAAGGGCAGCCAAAAAACCAAGCAGTAAAAAGGTCTGCAGAGACAGGACCCAATGAACTTGTGGAAGGTAACCCCAAGCCCTAAGGGCAGTACTTACAGGACACCTAGGCACATGCAGCCCGAGTACTGGAGAAAAACTCCTGGCTCTCGCACCCCCCTAGAAGACAGCCACCACACTCAAAGCACAGTGCTGAAACTATGTCTGTAGCCAGAGCACAGGACCGTAGCGTCTAGCATCAGCCTAAGAACTAAAGGGTGGGTAGCCGGCGTGGAGGGTCTGGGGGGCCCCCCTTCCCCCTCCCGGGGAGAGGGGAACTGCGCAGACAGCGGCGCGGCGACGTGTGACGTCATGATCATTTGCTCGTTTCATTTAGGGGAGTTCTACCTACTTGCTTGGCTTTTGGTAGCAATATTTTCACCAGAATAGGGGTTTGTTTTGGGATGCTTACCTTTCTGGGTGCCAGACCCAGTCGATGGCAGACATAGAATGCTTCCAACCACACGGGGTTTCTATAGGCCATTGCTCCCCTTGCCTCTTCTGAGGGAGCCAGGATCTGGCTTGTGGTCCTCGGTAGGCCCATAGAACTCCATACACATGACTGATGCCAAAGTTTGACATTAGCATATCAGCCTAGTAAGCTCCAGGGAGCCAAAGGGGCTCCCCCCAGAAAACCAATGTTGAATGCAATGAAACCCCATTTTCTGGGTGAGCCCTGCAGGCTCCTTAGAGCCATCAGGCTGATATGTATTATATTAGTCTGGGGCATCAATCAATTGGAGTTCAACCTACAAAGGACCACGAACCAAAATCTGGCCCCCTTAGAGAGGCAAAGGGAGCAATGGCTTATGGAAACCCCCCATGTAGTTGGGAGCATTTCATGTCTGCTGGGGTTGACACCCATAGAGGTAGGCATAAAAAAAAAAAAAACAGACTCTACAAGGTAAGAAAATTGAAACCGAAGACCGAACAGAGGCAGAACTCCTCCCCACTTAAGAAACAAGCACACACATAACAATCTGCCACCACGCTGCTTGTCCGCGCAGCTTCCCCACCTCCCCCCCGGAAGGGGGAAGGGTGATTCCTGGACCCCTCATGCAGGTAGCCCAATCACTCCAGTTTAGAGGCTGAGCATCAAAACTCCACGCGAAAAACAGCCAACCGGAGGGAGAGAAGGTACCAGGGAGTCTCCAAGGCTCACCCAGAAAATGGCATTTCATTACATTCAACACTGGTTTTCTGAGGGGAGTCCTTTCGGCTCCCTGGAGCTACCTAACCACAGATAAGTTAACCCCTGCACTGCTCACCCATTTTCGGCAAAAACGTCTTGGTGCAATTGTCAAGGACATATTTTTGTTGTTTTTATAAATGTTTAGGTAAAGTTAATGTCAAAATGTTTCCAAAGTCAACTATTTACATATCAAAACACAAAGAGTAATGAAAACATTAACAAACATTAAAATATAGCCTAATTAAAAAACAAAAAGCACAACTCTCAGAGCACTTAAAGGCACTTTGTGCAGTGCAGTGGTTAAAGGGAGGCTTACCCAAGGAGGCGGTCGTTATTCTCGAAGTCGTCTCGAAGTCGAGACAACTGACTGCAGCCTGTGACCCAAGGCTACACATGGACGACTAGGACCAGGAACGATGATGAGATAACGCACGGCCTGGACCCTGTTCGACCTCCAAAATTCCCACGCCCAAATGTCAGCCCAGGACATATTGGTGAACACGGCAGTCAAAGCAACAAATTTACAATCGTCATGGGCAGGAGGATAGACCGCAGGCTGGCTAGACTAAATGACCTTGCCTGGGAGACCCGAGCCCTGGAACAGGGAAAGGGGGAAACCAGATCAACCCACAGCGCATCCCCAGCCACCAAAGTCGAGGAGCGCAGATAAAGATGAAGAGCCGCAACCGGACAACACATGATGCACCCCTAGCCTAAGCAACCAAGCATCAATGATCCAAGGGCCCCTCCGGAAAGCCACCGTCTCACTCTTCGCCAGAAAAGGAGACGGCTGCAACCGAACAAACCAACTACCAGGACTGAAGGGGCAGAATCCCCTGCACAGAAGGAGAGCATGAAGCTCCCACACTCGACTCCAAGAGGCCAATGCCAACAGAAAAAAGAGCCTTGGAGAAACTATCTTGAACAGAAAGGGCCACCACATACCAAGGAGAAGAGAGAAAACAAAGCAACCTTGTCCAAGGACCAGGACAGCTCAGGCAGCACTTAAGCAGGCCAGAGGTGAAACAAAGCACAAGAAAGCTTACGGAACGGGGCCGAAATATCATCCGCCCTGAACTCAAACTGAAGCGGCTCCACCTCCTGCTGAAAGAGGTGGAACTGCGGAAAACACCACGGGTGCGGACAGCAAGCAGCGCCTGAAACCAAGGCTGGGACAGTCACCAAGGGGTCTGGGGGATCCCCCGCCCAGGGGGGGGCAGTTGAGGGGGAGGGGCACAGACTGGCAGCGCGACAGTAGATTGTCACGTTTGCTTGTTCCTTTAAGTGGGGAGGAGTTCTGCCTCTCTGTTCGGTCTTCGGTTGCAATTTTCTTACTTTGTGGGGTCTGTTTTGCTTTACCTACCTTTCTGGGTAACAACCCCAGTTGATGGCAGACATGAAATGCTCCCAACTACATAGGGGTTTCCATAGGTCATTGCTCCCTTTGCCTCTCTGAGGGGGCCAGGTTCTGGCTTGTGGTCTCCGGTTGGCTGAACTTCAATTGACTGATGCTCCAGACTAATGTAACACACATCAGCCTGATAACTCCAGGGAACCGAAGGGGCTCCACTCAGAAAAAACCCAGCATTGAATGAAATGAAACGCCATTTTCTGGGTGAGCCCCGGAGGCTCCCTGGAGCTTATCGGGCTAATGTATGTTATATTAGACCGGGACATTAGCCATGGAGTTCAGACCTACCAGGGACCAGCGCCAGAACCTGGCCCCTTTAGAGGGGTTTCAGGGAGCAATGGCCCTGGAAAACCCCTTTGTGGTTGGGGGTTTCCTTATCTGCCATCGACCGGGGTTAGACACCCAGAAAGGTAGGCATAACAAAACAAACCCCACATGGTAAAAAACTAAAACAAAAAACCGAACAGAGAGGCAGAAACTCCCTACAATCACAAGGAAACAAGCAAACATCACATTTTACTGCTGCGCCGATCATCCGCGCAGCCCTCCCTGCCCCAAGAGGGGAGCCCCAGACCTACCGCGCCAGCTGCCAAGCATCAGTTCGGAAGCTAAGCTTCAACCAACGCGAAAAAAACGCCGACCGGTGGGAGGGAGGGTTGCCAGGGAGCCTCCGGGTCTCACCCAGAAAATGGCGTTTCATTACATTCAAAGCTGGTTTTCTGTGGGGAGCCCCTACGGCTCCCTGGAGCTTCATACCCAAAGAGAAGGAAAAGAAAGGGCTAACCCAGGAGGCGGCCGCCACAAACTCCGCAACGCGAAGCCGAGACAACAGGTTGCAACCTGCAACCCAAAGCAACAAGAACGCACAGGAGCAGACGCGCATAAAGAATGGGTGGCCAAGAGCCTGTGTGACCCTCAAATCCCTGCGCCCGAAATGAGCCCTAGACATCACCAACACAGCAGCAAAAGCCGCAAACGTCTGAACAGCACGGGCGCAAAGACAGACCGCAGGCTGGAAGATTGAAAAACTCTGTGGATGATCTGGGAGACCCGAGTCCTGAAAACAGGGAACCGGATCAACCACAGCGCATCCCCAGAAACGGTACGCAGGTAACGGCAAAAAGCATAACCGGACAACACAGGATGCACCCGCGGCCAAACCAAGAAGCATCACTAACCCAAGAACCCCTCCGTAAAGCAGCCGTCTCGACCGTCGCCAGGACGGAGAAAGGCTGCACACGTACAAATCTACCACCAGTACCAAAGAGCAGAAACCTGAACCAAAGGGGCTACCAAAAACTGAGGAGAAGATATGAAAGCACCCTGATCAAGGACCAGGACGGCTCAGTTGACGCATGAGCAGGCCAGAGGTGAAACAAAACACGAGAAAGCGTACGAAACGAGGCAGATGTGAAGTCCACCCCGAACACAAGCCGGAGCGGCTCCGCCAGCGCAGCACAAAACGAGGCAACAGTAAAAACATCAAATACCTGTAGTCCTGAAAACGGAAGAAAGGGCAAGCCAACCCGATGCGAAAGATACGGCAACCTACGAAGAGCAAGAAAAAGTGCATAGAAACACCAGGAATGTCATACTGTCGCCAAGACGAAGCTCGCAGGTAGGACACCATCAACAAAGCCACCTGAACACCACAGAGATGGTGATGCCCGCGTCAAAATACCAGACGCAAAAAGCCGAGGAGAAGGCCGAACCAGTCACGTACAGGACTAATCCGACATGCCGAAAGAGGCAGAGCCGCGGGAAAACGCCCCAGGTTCATACACCTATCAAGCAGCATCTGAAAATAAAGCTGGGATGGCCACCAAGAAACCATAAGGACTGCTCTTGTGGGATGGGCTGCAACCGAGCCAGAACCCGAAGCAACAGCTGGACCAGGAGAAGAGGAACAGGTACCCCCATCTCGACCAGTCCTGCCGAAAAGCATCCACCGTTAACGCCTCGCAGGTGGGTAAGGGCGCCACATTAAATGGGCGACGCCTAGACCACGCCGACTCGAAGACATCCATGGCCAGGAGTCCATACGTCCGGCAGAGCCAACAAAATGAGTTGGCGACGACTGGCCAATCAGCGAACAGAGGAATGAACCGATGGAATGGAATGGATGGAATGATGGAATGGCCTCCAAATCACCAGGAAACCAAACCCGGCGATCTGGAAAGAACCACACCCCTGGCGAGCAGACAAGCAGACCGACTGGGAGCCCACAACAGCCAGTCGTCGAGGTAGGCCAGACACCAAATCTCAAGCAGACTCAGACAGCGCACTAAGATCCGGTAGAGATGCAAAAATACACCAAGTGCCAATTCAAAATAGGGAAGGCAACAAAAGCAGCAAGCCTGAAGCCCCACCACCAACTGTGCCAGTCCCGGAAAACTCGAGAGGAAGGTGCCAAGAATTGACCTGGAGGTCCAAAGCCACCATCCAGGCACCCCGGCCCCAACAGAAGCCGGACAGGAGACAACAGTCCTCCGAGGATGGCATAGAATCCAGGGCGCAGACTGAAGAAGTCCAGAAGAACCGCAGATGCGAAAGGCCCATGACTGCAAAGAGCAGACGGGAACCCCAGAGGGATGGGGCGGAACGACCACGTCCAGCGCACCCACTAAGATGACATGACGAAGCGCAGAGGAAGAAGCCCACTCCGCCAGCTCTGAACCCCCCCCCCCCCAAAGGGGGAGAAGCCATCCATCAACACCACCAGAGGCCGGAAGACAACCAAAAGCGCCCACCAACAGCGGGACCAATGCAAGAGTCAACAGAGAAAGCTGCTTCCCCAGCACCCCATCAACAGAGAAGGGAACAGAGCCCCTTCCGAAAGAAAAAGTACACATACATAGACACATTATGTATATACACATACATATACATATACATATACACACAAGGTATGTTACACACACGCGTGTATACACAAGTGCACACCACACACACAGCGTACACATGTACATGCATACACACACACATACACTTTAAAACAAAAATACAAGCCGCCGACCAGTGGGCAGAGAGCACCACGCCGGCCAGGCAAAGAAGGCACAAAACTGCATCAAAGGCCCACCTCGACAACAAAACCTCAAAGTCCCAGCACGACCACAACATGTGCAAAGACCCAAAAAGAGCAGTCTGCAAGCCAGGAAGACCCCGAAAGTCCAGAAGGCAGAACCGGGTCACACGAGGAAACAAAGCCCCCTGAACCCACAAAGGGGGCAAATGAGGAAGAAACCTCCGGAACGAAACCAAAGAACCCAAAGAAACCCGGAATCGAACCAGGGGAAGCCCAAACCAGAGAAACACCACAGAAAGGCAAAGCACACCCCAGACAGAACCCCAGGGAAACGGTCATAATAGACCGAAAATCGAGGGACAAGTTGTGGGAGCAAGCATAACAGCCAGGGACACTGAGCCCAAACCCAAGGGCCCAGACCCAAAACAGACAAAAACGGAAACCTGGTGTAAAATCAACACCCAAACGTTCCCAGAGGAACAGGAAACGGGCAGAAAACACCAGAAAAGGAAAGAAACGACAACAGGAGAATAAAACCCTTGAAAAAAAGGGTGAAAACTCACCCAAGAAGCTCGCTCGCACACCCAGGCGCATATAAACAAACCGCAACGCCGCCCTGGTGGCCACGCCGGGAAACCAACAGACGAAAATGGCCGCCAGACAGAGGGCTGCAGCCGACGCTAAAGATACGAAAACACGCCAGCAAAAGTGGGAGGCAAGCAGACTGGAAGGGCGAAAAATTCCCCAAAAACAGGAAACCCAGGCAGGGGTAAACCGCCCCAGAACTGCTAGCAGGCATCCCCCACATCCCCGGGAACCAACAACAGAGGCCCGGGGCAGAGCCGTCTTCCAAGCCCTCCGCCCTTAAAGAAAAGCAAGAGTCCATGGAAAGGCAGCAAGAAAGGGCCGCTGGTAAGACCCAGAAGCCTTGGCAGGAGGAACAGGCACGAAAACCTCCGTCCCCCAACCCAAACGGGGCAGCCCCCGAAAACCGTCCGAGTCTTGGCTCCAACTAAACCCCGCCCCGACCGCAAACCCGCAGATGGAGCGGAGCCGGGAACAGGGAGGGAAAGGGGTGAACAGCACCTAGCCAAAACGGGACGGCCTCGGGGCATCCGAGTGGGAAACCATCCTAGCATGTTGCAGCAACCTAACCTAGCTTGCAACACGGATGCCGCCTGTACCCTGAACAGTAATAACATCAGGAGAGTACTGGAGAACAAGCAGAGAATATCTCTCGCAAGACTCCGGGTCAAGGTGCCTGTGATCCAACAGGCAGCATGACAGAGGTAAAAGTGGCGACTGTCACCTGGAGACAAGGGCTCAGCAACCAATGATCCCATACA
>WNGS01012784.1:17910-28728 GCA_020271785.1 Procambarus virginalis
AGATGGGTTGGAACCCAGAAGACACATTCAATGGTCCCCCGAGCCCAGACAGGGGTTTCCAGGGCCTGTAGGCTGACTGCTACGGGAAGCCCGGGCAAGGTGTTGCTATCCGGTTAAGAAACTCAAAAATAACAAGAGAGTAGAGGATAACACTGAAAACCCCTGAGACGTGTACAATCACGGGGGCCTAGCAGAGGGCCGCCAAACACTACCAGTGGAACTATAGCCACACTAGGCAGACCCCCAACAAGGCATGAGAAGAAAAACAAAAGAAAAACCCGCAAAAGTACACCGTCTCCAGAGGCAACAGGAACCGGTCGCCGCTTAGGTGGCGGGCTGTGCAACACCTCGATGCCCTAACCAGCACAATACCAATCCCAACCCAGGGCCAAACAAGGACCCCCAGCTCCAGCTGGCCCCAAGGGCGAAGCAAATGCCGAGCAGCAAGAACCTCTACGGGAATGGTTCCCGAACACCCCAGGGAAGATAACCCGGTTACGCAGGGACAGTACTCACAGGGAGCTTAGGGAAGTCACCCACTAAGCGCATGCAGCCCTGACACCTGGCCATCGCACAACACAACACAGGCAGTGAACGCCACACAAGGCAAACACCGCCTAGGAAACTGAGGCCAGAGAAGCGCCTATCCCGGTTGACATTAGCCTATGAACTGAAGCTTGGCAGCCGGCGCGGTAGGTTCAGGGTTCCCCTCTCCCCTTCTCGGGGCGGGGAGGGCTGTGCGGACGATCGGTGCGGCAGTAAAGTGTGATGTTTGTTTGTTTCCTTGTGATTGTAGGGAGTTTCTACCTCTCTGTTCGGTTTTTTGTTTAAGTTTTTTACCATGTGGGGTTTGTTTTGTTATGCCTACCTTTCTGGGTGCCTAACCCCGGTCGATGGCAGATAAGGAAAACCCCAACCACAAAGGGGTTTTCCAGGGCCATTGCTCCCTGAAACCTCTCTGAAGGGGCCAGGTTCTGGCACGGTCCCTGATAGGTCTGAACTCCTTAGCTAATGTCCCGGTCTAATATAACATATATTAGCCCAATAAGCTCCAGGGAGCCGTAGGGGCTCCCCCAGAAAACCCAGTCAAAGATGGAAGAACAATGACGAAGGGAGAGAAAGTGGGAACGACTGCCAAGAAACCTCATACTGTCGCTGAGAACAAGACCGCAGGTGGTAAACCATCATTTATGTAAGAGAACAGCCTCAAAGGTAAAACACTTGAAAACAGGAGACCGGAGAGAAAGCAAACGTCGACTACCAGACACAGACATCAGCACAGAACTTACCTGCGTGTTGCCCAATAGACCCAAGCTGGTTCCCCCTCCTCCCAGGCAAGAGAGGTACGGGCAAACATTTGGGAGGTTAGTTTAAAAATATTTTGATTGTTTGTTTTCATTATGGGGGAGTTTTGGCAATTTTGGGGCTGCAGTCTCGTTTTAACCCTTAAAGTGCGCATCACATCATATGACGTGCTAGGCGTTTCACCAGTCAACTGCTCTTCACGTCATATGATGTGTTGGAGTACTACGCAAGATTTAAACGGCCCGCGGATACACGGGGTTCACCACACCTTCATCAGGGCTCTTGTAAACAGACGCCATTTTTAAAAAAAATCGTGGGCCAAACTCCCGGGTGTTAGGGGCCTCAGTATCGCGTAAGCTACCAAGCCTGACGCACGCAGCATGAGCTCACAGCACTGCTGTTCAGCTTGTGACCACAGCATCGCCTAAAAATGCCAAAATATACTTGTTCATGCTATTATGTAGCGATGATATTATTACAGAGGACCCCTGACTGTGATAAAAGTGACCAGGGTTCTGATAATAGCAGGATTGCGATGATATTTAGCGCTGTGCGCCATGGAGGGAGGAGTAATGCTGTGGGAGGGAGGGTGGTGGCGATGTTTTCTGACTGTGTGTGGCCACCTTTTATTGACTGCACTCAGCATACCAGCTTAGTGGTTCGCTATAGTGAACACAAATGTAGATACTTATATATAACGTGTGTATAGAGGGTATAAACAGCAAGAGAAGGTTTGGAGCCGCCATTTTGGTGAGGGCGGTGGCGTCGTCTGCACGACGCCACCGTGCAGACGACGGTGTTGTTTACTGGATACCACGATCGTCTTTGGGCACCATACCAGTTTATTTGTACAAGTATGGTGAATAAAACAGGTAGATATTTATTTATAATGTGTGTATATAGCGTAATAACATCACACAGTATTGTTGGAGGAGAAATATTAGTGTGTGTGGCCTTGAGGGAGGCAGCCATCAGCTGACTGTGTTAGGTCCTATGTCTTTGTGCATTTACTCACCATACAAGCTTAGATGTACAGTTATGGTGAACAAAACATGTAGATACTTATATATACCATCTGTATATAGTGAATTATAGCAAAAACAGTATTGTGGGAGGAGAATGTGGGCGAGTCAGATGACTGGAGGGAGGGCGGGAGTGGCTGGCTGGTACACGGCGGTCACTCCTCGTTACTTTTTGACTCATAATAGCTACTTAGTGGTTCGTTATAGTGAACAAAACATGCAGATACTTATATATAACCTGTGCTTATAGTGTAATAACCGACAAAGTATTTGTTCACTGATTGATGAACATAACTGAATCAACAATATGCACACCATATTTTTGAGTACAGCAATGATTCACTCATTTTATTATATAAATATATCAAACTACACACTATTGAATAATATTACAGCAAAAAAACTATGAAACATCAATCAGAGACATTGAAATAATTAGGTAATTATCTCTTTGTGGCAACTCTGGCCTGACAGCTGGCGAGCAACAGACCGCCTGGGACGCATGCTGAGTCAGCGCCTATAATTTGCCAGACTTCCCCGCCCTATAGCGGGCAATATATGGCACTTACGATTTTTTTATTATTTTTCCCGTGATCAGTGAACACAAATTAACAGGTTAGGAAGAAAAAATAATTTTTTTTTTTTTCAAAATGACATGCGCCTGTGCGGATAGCAGGATATTAGACCCCGAGCATGTTAAGGGTTAACCATGAAGTAGCTCATTTTGATTTGCCAATCTTCTGGGTGCCTTCCCCTGGATCATAGCATAGATGATAAACTTTAAATGTAAAGTGTTCATAGGCCATTGCTTCTTTCACCTCTCTGAGAGGGCCAGGTTCTGGCTCGTGGTTCCCAGTAAGCCAATAGAACTCCATGACTGATGACACCTAGTAGTTTGGCACTTAATCAGTGTAATAGCTTCAGGAAACCGATGGGGACTCCCAACAGAAAATGCAGCTTTAGCATACACAATGCATAAACTTGCATGTTTTTTGAATTCAATATAAATCTAAAATAAATACTAAATTAAAAGCAGATTTTTATCCAGTTTAAAAAAGGTGTTAAAATAAAGCAACTTACCAGCATTCCGAGGAACACTGTTGAAATACCACCCCCAATGAAGCCTTCCCATGTCTTCTTTGGGCTGAGTTGAATAAGTGGAGTCTTGCCAAAAAAGAAGCCAAACATATAGGCCATGACATCATTGATTACAATCATGGACACAGGCACGATGAACCAGATCATGCCGTGGAAGATGTTAATGATGATGAGGTAACTCTGGGTAACCACGATGAGCAGAGCAACGTGTGTCCAAGCAAACAGAGAGAATTGTCGCATGTAATATCTCTTCTTGAGGGAGAGCACAAACCACACAAATCCAACAATGTACATAGTAAATGATGTTAATCTGTGGTAGGCAATCAACCAACGCATTATGTCCTGTTTGGAAGAAAAAAAAACTATATATACCGAGAGTACGATAGGGTTAGTTTGAGAGGCAATGTAGTTTATTAGTTCAGACCACTACTATACCTGACACTGGTAAGAAGGAACTTTACAATGACACGCAAATATATCAATAAACAATATCTAATGATTATTATTTTAGATAACCAAGAAATTCTGTATCACTCAATTCTATAATATAGGCCTAGTTATATTTTATTTCATTTACAGCTTTAAACTGAACAACAAAAACAAGATTAAAATGTACTTACACTCTTAGAAAAAATAACGCTGAATATCTGCCACCAATGACTCTCCATAGAATAAATAATTACTTGTTATTAAAAACCACCAGGAGAGAGATCTAAACCAAGGAAGACCATGCATGCGGTAAACAGAGTACCCTATGTTGATGATCTCCTTGAAGCACCATACCTGCACCATAGTGTCTGAAAAATGGAATGAAATATTAAGATAATGGCTAAAAAGAAATATATTTAGCCATAGGTTTATTTAATTTTCATATTTTTGTTGGAAGAATTTTTAATTTGATACAAGAAACAGCATTTTCTTGTATCAGAGGTCCTCGAGGATGCCTCCCTCGTCCCATGTAAGTACAGACAAACCCGATTCACGTACTAATATGGGACCGACCCCAATTCACATGCAGCGTTTGGATTCGTTTCAAGTGACCTTCAGGGGTCGTAGGCGTCAGGGTCTTTTTTTTCTTGTAGACATAAAAACCAGCGTTGAATGTAATGAAACGCCATTTTCTGGGTGAGTCCCGGAGCTCCCCGGAGCTATCCCAGGCTGATATGCTAATGTCAGACTTTGGCATCAGTCATGTGTATGGAGTTCTTAGGCCTACCGGAACCACGGCCAGAACCGGGCCCCTCAGAGAGGCAAGGGGAGCAATGGCCTATAGAAGCCCCCGTGTGGTTGGAAGCATTCTATGTCTGCCATCGACGGGACAGGCACCCAGAAAGGTAAGCGCCCCAAAACAAACCCCTATTCTGGTTAAAATTGCTACCAAAAGCCGAACTAGTGGATAGAACTCCCAAAAGAAAAACTAGCAAACTAGTGTGACGTCACACGCTGCCGCGCCGCTGTCTGCGCAGCTCCCCCCTCCCCGGGAGGGGAAGGGGGAGCCCCAGACCCTCCGCGCCGGCTACCCACCCTCAGTTCTTGAGGCTGGATGTCAAAAACGCGAAAAACCGCCGACCGAGGAGGGAGGGATGCCGGGAGCCTCCGGACTCACCCAAAATGGCGTTTCATTACATTCAACGCTGGTTTTCTGGGGGAGCCCCGTCGGCTCCCCGGAGCTAACTACCCACAGACGGAAAAAGAGAGGGACTTACCCGGGAGGCGGTCGTCGCTCACTCCTCAACTCGAAGCCGAGACAACGGGCTGCAACCGCCGACCCAACGCAACACAGGCCCGCCGGGGCCCAGGGACATTGACAAGGTAACGAGCAGCCAGGACCCTGTTCGACCGCCAAAAACCCCGCGCCCGAATATCAGACCAAGACATATCCCAAAACGGCAGCAAGCGCCGCGAACTTCCGAACGTCATGGGCACGGGGATAGACCGCAGGCTGGCTAGACTTAATAACCCTGCGGACGACCTGAGAGACCCGCACCCGCGAACGGGAAGAAGGGAAACCGGATCAACCCAAAGCGCGTCCCCGGACACAGAAGCCGTGGCGCGCAAATAACGGCGAAGCGCCGCAACCGGACACAAAACATGATGCACCCCCGCCTGACCAACCAAGCATCAACCACCCACGGACCCCTCCGGACGCAGCAGTCTCATTCTTTGCCAGAAAAGAAGGAGACGGCTGCAAACGAACAAAACTATCACCACGACCAAAAGAGCAGAAGCCCCTGCGCCGGAGGAGAGCATGAAGCTCCCCGACCCGACCCCCAGAGGCCAAAGCCAACAAGAAAAGAGCCTTGGAAAACAATCCCGGACCGAAGGGGCCACAACGAAACGAGGAGACGAAAGGAAAGCGAGCACCCTGTCCAAAGACCAGGACGGCTCAGGCGGCGCATGAGCAGGCCGGAGGTGAACAAAGCACAGACAGCTTGCGAAACGGCGCAGACGTGACATCGATGCCGAAAGCAAGCTGAAGCGGCTCCGCCAGCGCCGCACGATAGGAGGCGACAGTGTTAGGCATAAGATGACGGTCCTGAAACAACCACGAGAGGAAGGACAAGACCACCCGAACAGACAAGGAATGAACACGACGAAGACGCAAAAAGAAAGAGAAGGACCGCCAGGAAACTTCATACTGCCGCCGAGAGGAAGCCCGCAGGTGAGACACCACAAGGAGGCCACCTGATCACCATAGAGATGATGATAAACTCGAGTCAAAAATACCATACGCGAAGACTCGAGGAGAAGATCGAACCAGCCACGTGACGTACCGGCCCGATCTGCTGAAAGAGGCGGAGCCGCGGAAAAACCCTCGGTTCGGACACCGAGCAACCAGCACGGAAACCAAGGCTGGGCCGGCCACCAAGGGCCAGAAGGACAACTCTCCCCTGGTAAGTCTCTAAGCGAGTCAGGACCTGGAGCAACAGCTGAACCGGGGAAAGAGGTACAGGAACCTCCACCTCGACCAGTCGAGCCGCAAGGCGTCGACCCCGACGGCCTCGCGATCGGGGAAGGGCGCCGCATACACGGGAAGACGCCGCGACCACGCCGACGCGAAGAGGTCCACCTCGGGCCCGAACGTCTGGCAAAGCCAGCGGAAGGACTCGTCGTCGACCGTCCACTCCGTGGAGAGGGGAACGAAGCGAGACAGGGCGTCCGCCAAGACGTTGGACACGCCCCGTACGTGAACAGCCAGGAGAGCCAAACCCCGAGAACTCAGCAGACGAGTCACCCGAAGCGACCAACCCCAAGAGACACAAGGACCGCATCGAACCCCCGCGTTTCAGGCAATGAACCACTGGAGAGCAGTCCGAATGGAGCGGATCGTTGATCCGCGGGCCACCTGAATCCTCCGAAGAGCAAACCACACCGCCGCGAACTCCCGCACCGTGCTGTGAGCTCGACGGAAGGACGGACCCCAACGCCCCTGGCCGGCCTGGTGAGCACTGGTCACAAAACCCCAGCCTAGAGACGACGCATCCGTGTACACATCGAGCGAGGGCTCGGGAAGGCGCCATGGCACCGAACCCCGAAAAACCCGAAGAGGAAGCCGGTGACGCAGCAACCGACGCAAGGCCCCCGGGGTCGAACCTTGCGATCGCGAGAGAGGCGGAAGGGGTGACCCCGAAGGAACCAGAACAGCCGACGAAGCCAAACCCGACCCGGGGTAGACCAGCATCGCGAAGTTCAGGCTCCCCACAGCCCCTCGAGCAACCGCCGGGTGACCCGAGGGCCCACCAGAAACAGACGAAGGCGGGACCGCAGCCGCCGGGAGAGACTCCGGAGGGAGAGACAAGGAGGAGGTGCGAGAGTCCCAACGAGACCCAGCCAAGTCCGAACCTGAGAGGGAACCAGATGGGACTTCCTCCAGTTCACCAGGAACCCGAACCCGGCGAGCTGGGAAAGAACCAAATCCCTGGCTAGCAAGCAAGCAGACCGGCTGGGAGCCCAACCAGCCAGTCGTCGAGGTAGGCCACACCCGAACTCCTAGGAGACGCAACCGAGCCACTACTACCCGTGTAAGGCGCGTGAACACGCGAGGTGCCAGGTTCAACCCGAACGGGAGACAACGAAAGCGGTAACTCTGAAGCCCCACCACAAAACCGAGCCAGTCCCTGAACCGCGGATGAATCGGGACATGCCAATAAGCGTCCCGGAGGTCCAGGGACACCATCCAAGCGCCCGGCTCCAAAAGGAGCCGAACCTGAGACAGCGTAGTCATCCGGAAGGAGGGGCAATAACCCAGGGTTCAGACGGGACAAGTCCAGAATGAACCTCAGGTCCGCGCAGTCCCGTTTCGGAACCGGAAACAGACGGGAAACCCATCTGAGGGACGACGTCGTTCGACGACGCCCAAACGTACCCACTCCAAGACGACGCGACGGAGCGCAGGGGAACTTGCCCTGCCAGCCCCGAACCCCCCAAAGGGGAGGGGCCACCCAACGCCACCGCAGACCGCAAGACACGACCTGAAAGGCCCACGAATCGTGGGACCAGGCGCGGGCGAACAGCGCAAGCCGCCCCCCATCGCCCCGTCAACGGGGCAAACCGCGAAAGGGCCGGCGCCCCTTACGAGACCCAGAACCCCGCACAGGCGAACACCGCGCCGACCAGACGAGGGCGGGTCCGCAGCAGGAGCCGAACCCGAACCTGACACCAGAGGCCTACCACGACGAGAGGAACCCCGAGCTCTGGCACGACCCCGCCGGGAAGACCCACCCCGGGACCCCCGGAAGACCAACAAGTCCGACATCGGACGACAAGCCGCCGACGCAGCCTGAATAAACTGCGCCACGGCCGACTCCTCAAAAAGAAGAGGACAAAGGGGGAAGAACGCCTAAGAGCCAGAGCCCAAGCAGATTCCACGGAGGAACCCAGCACCGCCTGCCGACACGCGAGACGGGAAGCATAAAACAGGGAAACCGCATCCCGCAAAATCGGCGTGAACAGCTTCAACAAGGCAGCGAACGAGCGCGCCGCCGAGGACAAGGCGCCAGACCCTGGGACGGACCCAAGCGTCCTCACATCCTCCACGAGCCAATCCGAGGACAGCTCCAGGATGGAAAAGAACCGCAAGGCCGAAGCCAAAAGGCCCCGGGCGCGCAAATCCTCCGCAACCAGCGCCGCCGAAAGGACGGAACCTGCACATGAAGCTGAATAACGCCCACATCGCGGGGAGGGCAGGGGCAAACAAGCACTCATTCAGGTACTCAAGCTCGCCCCCAGGAAAACCTGAATCACCGTGGAAGCTTCCCGCCACTCCAACGTGCGGGAACGACAGAAGGAATGCCAGGAATCCAAAACAAGCAAAGGGCAGGCTGCTAGCCAGGAAGACTCCGGAACCTCGTAACGGAGCCAGAAAGGGAACGAAGTCCCAAACCTGAACTCAGATGGATCCATATCAGAGGCATAATCCGGGTCCCGCAGGAGGTAAGCTGCAAAGGCCGCTCGCACCTCACCAGGTTGGATGCGATAAGCCGAAAACCTCCGGAAAGACGGAACCGACGAACCCGGGGAAACACGGAACCGAACCCGGGGAGGGGCCGACACCAAATCCAACTCGTACGCAGAGGGGGAAAAAGAGAACCCCACTCCTTGTAACAGTAAGCCCCGCTCAGAGGGAAGAAAAACCCAGCGGGGTCCAGCGGAGCCCAAGGCCCCCAAGTCAGCCCCTCCCCAGCCTCGAGGTCCAACACCACAGGACCCGAGGCCGAGTCCTCTCCCCAAGCCCCGACCCCACAAGACAAGGACGGAGCAGCCGGAACAGCGGAAGGAAGGGGGCCCACTGGTCAGACCCCGAAGCTTCGGCCGGGAGACAAGACTCGAATGCCTCTGCCGCTCCCCGGAAGGGGCACCCCCCGCTGCCCGAGTCTCAAGATCAAGGAACCCCTGCTCCGACCCCGAAACCCTCAGACGTTTCGGGGCTGGAAGCAAGGGGGGGGGACCAGAACGAGCAGTAGGGGAAGGACGAGGAGGCGCGGACTGAACCAGGATCGAAGCGACCCCCACCCCCAAGTCCGGGTCACGAAAAGCAAAGCGGGGCAGCCTCGGGGCATCCGGGTGAGCAACCAACCTAGCGCGTTGCAACAGACGAAACCTAGCCTGCAACGCACGCGCCGCCTGTACCCGAAGAGAATCATCAGAGGATTGGGTAAATTGAGTCACAAGCAAGCAACACTCACAGGACTCAGGGTCGAAAGTATCACCGACCCAACAGGCAGCATGGCAGAGGCAAAAACAATGAGGGTCACCCTGAGACAAAGGGACCGAGCAACCCTCAAACTCGCACACCGCGAGTGGGGACTCCGGGGTCACATCCATCGGACCCACGCGCCCCCTAGGGGATTCCCAGGTCCTGAGCGTTTACTTTAAGAGGACTCGCGCTCAGGTAGTCCCAGGCAGGGAGCTGCTAACCGGCGCCCAAAACTACCAATCGAACTTCTAAAGCTGTACCCCAGGGACGTGTACACTCACGGGGACCTAGCAGGGGGCGCCATCGAGAATAACCGTGACAGGGTTAGAACAAAGGAACGAATATGACAGAACCCCCACCAGGCAAAAACAAAAAGAAAACAAAAACCCGCAAGAGGACAGCGACCCCAGGGAACAGAGCCGCCGCTATGTCGGGAATACAAGCTGTGCAGCACCCTGCGCCCCTACCAGTGCAAACTGCCTCTTACCTGCCAGTAACAAGGGAGAACAGAACACCCAGAGCCCAACAGGCGGCCGAAAAACCGAAAAAGGTAAAACGGACCAGCAGAGGCAGATCCCAAGGAGCCTGTGGAAGGTGGCCCCAAGCCCCAGGGTAGTACTTACAGGGCACCTAGGGAAGGAAACCCTAGGCGCATGCAGCCCGAGTACCAAAATTACTCCTGGCTCTCGCACCCAGAACAAACACCACACGCAAGCACAGTGTTGTAGCGAACACCGGAGCCAGAGCACACGACCTTCGCCTATAGCATCAGCCTCAAGAACTGAGGGTGGGTAGCCGGCGCGGAGGGTCTGGGGCTCCCCCTTCCCCCTCCCGGGGAGGGGGAGCTGCGCAGACAGCGGCGCGGCAGCGTGTGACGTCACACTAGTTTGCTAGTTTTTTTTTGGGAGTTCTATCCACTAGTTCGGCTTTTGGTAGCAATTTTAACCAGAATAGGGTTTGTTTTTGGGGCGCTTACCTTTCTGGGTGCCTGTCCCGGTCGATGGCAGACATAGAATGCTTCCAACCACACGGGGGCTTCTATAGGCCATTGCTCCCCTTGCCTCTCTGAGGGGGCCCGGTTCTGGCCGTGGTTCCCGGTAGGCCTAAGAACTCCATACACATGACTGATGCCAAAGTCTGACATTAGCATATCAGCCTGGATAGCTCCGGGGAGCCGACGGGGCTCCCCCCCAGAAA
>WNGS01012785.1:0-22362 GCA_020271785.1 Procambarus virginalis
TTCCAAGTAGCACGGGCTATGGTGAGCCCGATACTTGCATGGCACAGGAGCGGGGCAAGTAACCACGGGCTATGGTGAGCCGTAACTTGCCTGGCACAGGGGCCCTCTGCATTAACCTATAATGGTTAGGTTAGGGTTTATTAGCAATTTAATAAGTCACACCCCAGGAAGCAGCCCGTAGCAGCTGACTAACTCCCAGGACTATTTACTGCTAGGTGAACAGCTGCATAAGGTGGAGGAAAAGAAACTCTGCCCATTTGTTTCCACCATCGCCGGGGATCGATCCCCCGGAACCTAGGACTATGATCCCAAGCACTGATCACTCAGCCATCAGGCCCCTTGAGAGAGTTAGCATGAGTTTTAGTGTATTGCTTATAGTTACTATTTTTCTTCTAATTAAGTATGTGACATATGCCCAGCCATATTTTTTTCAAGGCACTAACTTTTCCTCTCAGTTATTAAACAATAGAGATTTTATACAAAATATGACAATATCCTGAGTTACTTTACAATTTATTTAAATATTTTAGTTTTGTTATTATTTTTATAAAACTGTTATATCAATATAGGTATAGGTTCAGTACTAATTGTAATATCTTAACATACTAAGAAGGTTAAAGTTGTGGTTTTTTATTCAGCATTTCAAGGTAAACTCAAATATTCACAATAAATTAGTATTTCACATATGCACTTATTCATAAGCAAGATATTGACTATAAGCAAGTGCAAGAACGGGTTGCAGCCTCACACGCAAAGGGTGACCGCAGGGAAGAAGAAGAAGATAGTGTGGTGAGCGTATATGAGGCAGCCTCACACGCACAGGGGTGACCCACAGGGAAGAGTTGGTATGGGGCAGTCTCACACGCACAGGGTGACCCACAGGGAAGAAGTTAGTGTGAGTTAGCGTGTATGAGGCAGCCTCATACGCACAGGGGTGACCCGCAGGGAAGAAGTTAGTGTGAGTTAGCGTGTATGAGGCAACCTCACACGCACAGGGTGACCCGCAGGGAAGAGAAGTGAGCCATGCGCGCCACAGGGATCATCAGAGAGTCCTGCTTCAAGCTGCTCAGCGTCACGGGGTCCTGGGAACCGCCGGCCATTTCTACGGCGTCCGCCTCCGCCTGCTGCTGCGCCTGCGTCGGGAAATGAAGAAATATTTGTAGCAACTGGCGCCATGCAGGTCGGCGTTCAATCCCCGAAACGTCCCAAGAAGTGCTTTGGCACCATTCCTTTCCACCGTCCCATCCCAAATCCTCCCAAGCTCAACAATCCATAATATAGAGAAAATATTGAAATACAAAATATTTTTTAATAAAAAAATCATTTCAGACAAAAATATGCCATAAAAATAGCAATAATCACATTATAATAATATTTGACAAATAAACAATTCTAAATATATTTTGTATGTTTTCTAAAATTTTGGTTAATATTTTAATGCATTATAAAACGTGTTTGAATTAGTTAAAAACATATAAAACAAAGAATTTAGTAATTAATTTACTAAAATACTAAGATTTGGTGTTTTGATTATGCCCTTCTTGCTCCCAGATGTCTTGCTCCACGAGGCGCAGACAAGAACATAAATAACAGACAAATGTAAATTATTTTACAGTACCTCTCCTGTACCAGATAAGTCCACTACGGGCTCACCATAGCCCGTGCTACTGCCCCGCTCCTGTGCCAGGTAGTCCACTACGGGCTCACCATAGCCCGTGCTACTTGCCCCGCTCCTGTGCCAGGTAAGTCCACTACGGGCTCACCATAGCCCGTGCTACTTGCCCCGCTCCTGTGCCAGGTAAGTCCACTACGGGCTCACCATAGCCGTGCTGCTACTTGCCCCGCTCCTGTGCCAGGTAAGTCCACTACGGGCTCACCATAGCCCGTGCTGCTTGCCCCGCTCCTGTGCCAGGTAAGTCCACTACGGGCTCACCATAGCCCGTGCTACTTGCCCCGCTCCTGTGCCAGGTAAGTCCACTACGGCTCACCATAGCCCGTGCTACTTGCCCCGCTCCTGTGCCAGGTAAGTCCACTACGGGCTCACCATAGCCCGTGCTACTTGCCCCGCTCCTGTGCCAGGTAAGTCCACTACGGGCTCACCATAGCCCGTGCTACTTGCCCCGCTCCTGTGCCAGGTAAGTCCACTACGGGCTCCATAGCCCGTGCTACTTGCCCGCTCCTGTGCCAGGTAAGTCCACTACGGGGCTCACCATAGCCCGTGCTACTTGCCCCGCTCCTGTGCCAGGTAAGTCCACTACGGGCTCACCATAGCCCGTGCTGACTTGCCCCGCTCCTGTGCCAGGTAAGTCCACTACGGGCTCACCATAGCCCGTGCTACTTGCCCCGCTCCTGTGCCAGGTAAGTCCACTACGGGCACCATAGCCGTGCTACTTGCCCCGCTCCGTGCCAGGTAAGTCCACTACGGGCTCACCATAGCCCGTGCTACTTGCCCCGCTCCTGTGCCAGGTAAGTCCACTACGGGCTCACCATAGCCCGTGCTACTTGCCCCGCTCCTGTGCCAGGTAAGTCCACTACGGGCTCACCATAGCCCGTGCTACTTGCCCCGCTCCTGTGCCAGGTAAGTCCACTACGGGCTCACCATAGCCCGTGCTACTGCCCCGCTCCTGTGCCAGGTAAGTCCACTACGGGCTCACATAGCCCGTGCTACTTGCCCCGCTCCTGTGCCAGGTAAGTCCACTACGGGCTCACCATAGCCCGTGCTACTTGCCCCGCTCCTGTGCCAGGTAAGTCCACTACGGGCTCACCATAGCCCGTGCTACTTGCCCCGCTCCTGTGAGGTAAGTCCACTACGGGCTCACCATAGCCCGTGCTACTTGCCCCGCTCCTGTGCCAGGTAAGTCCACTACGGCTCACCATAGCCCGTGCTACTTGCCCCGCTCCTGTGCCAGGTAAGTCCACTACGGGCTCACCATAGCCCGTGCTACTTGCCCCGCTCCTGTGCCAGGTAAGTCCACTACGGGCTCACCATAGCCCGTGCTACTTGCCCCGCTCCTGTGCCAGGTAAGTCCACTACGGGCTCACCATAGCCCGTGCTACTTGCCCCGCTCCTGTGCCAGGTAAGTCCACTACGGGCTCACCATAGCCGTGCTACTTGCCCCGCTCCTGTGCCAGGTAAGTCCACTACGGGCTCACCATAGCCCGTGCTACTTGCCCGCTCCTGTGCCAGGTAAGTCCACTACGGGCACCATAGCCCGTGCTACTTGCCCCGCTCCTGTGCCAGGTAAGTCCACTACGGGCTCACCATAGCCCGTGCTACTTGCCCCGCTCCTGTGCCAGGTAAGTCCACTACGGGCTCACCATAGCCCGTGCTACTTGCCCCGCTCCTGTGCCAGGTAAGTCCACTACGGGCTCACCATAGCCCGTGCTACTTGCCCGCTCCTGTGCCAGGTAAGTCCACTACGGGCTCACCATAGCCCGTGCTACTTGCCCCGCTCCTGTGCCAGGTAAGTCCACTACGGGCTCACCATAGCCCGTGCTACTTGCCCCGCTCCTGTGCCAGGTAAGTCCACTACGGCTCACCATAGCCCGTGCTACTTGCCCCGCTCCTGTGCCAGGTAAGTCCACTACGGGCTCACCATAGCCCGTGCTACTTGCCCGCTCCTGTGCCAGGTAAGTCCACTACGGGCTCACCATAGCCCGTGCTACTTGCCCCGCTCCTGTGCCAGGTAAGTCCACTACGGGCTCACCATAGCCCGTGCTACTTGCCCCGCTCCTGTGCCAGGTAAGTCCACTACGGGCTCACCATAGCCCGTGCTACTTGCCCCGCTCCTGTGCCAGGTAAGTCCACTACGGGCTCACCATAGCCCGTGCTACTTGCCCCGCTCCTGTGCCAGGTAAGTCCACTACGGGCTCACCATAGCCCGTGCTACTTGCCCCGCTCCTGTGCCAGGTAAGTCCACTACGGGCTCACCATAGCCCGTGCTACTTGCCCCGCTCCTGTGCCAGGTAAGTCCACTACGGGCTCACCATAGCCCGTGCTACTTGCCCCGCTCCTGTGCCAGGTAAGTCCACTACGGGCTCACCATAGCCCGTGCTACTTGCCCCGCTCCTGTGCCAGGTAAGTCCACTACGGGCTCACCATAGCCCGTGCTACTTGCCCCGCTCCTGTGCCAGGTAAGTCCACTACGGGCTCACCATAGCCCGTGCTACTTGCCCCGCTCCTGTGCCAGGTAAGTCCACTACGGGCTCACCATAGCCCGTGCTACTTGCCCCGCTCCTGTGCCAGGTAAGTCCACTACGGGCTCACCATAGCCCGTGCTACTGCCCCGCTCCTGTGCCAGGTAAGTCCACTACGGGCTCACCATAGCCCGTGCTACTTGCCCCGCTCCTGTGCCAGGTAAGTCCACTACGGGCTCACCATAGCCCGTGCTACTTGCCCGCTCCTGTGCCAGGTAAGTCCACTACGGGCTCACCATAGCCCGTGCTACTTGCCCCGCTCCTGTGCCAGGTAAGTCCACTACGGGCTCACCATAGCCCGTGCTACTTGCCCCGCTCCTGTGCCAGGTAAGTCCACTACGGGCTCACCATAGCCCGTGCTACTTGCCCGCTCCTGTGCCAGGTAAGTCCACTACGGGCTCACCATAGCCCGTGCTACTTGCCCCGCTCCTGTGCCAGGTAAGTCCACTACGGGCTCACCATAGCCCGTGCTACTTGCCCCGCTCCTGTGCCAGGTAAGTCCACTACGGGCTCACCATAGCCCGTGCTACTTGCCCCGCTCCTGTGCCAGGTAAGTCCACTACGGGCTCACCATAGCCCGTGCTACTTGCCCCGCTCCTGTGCCAGGTAAGTCCACTACGGGCTCACCATAGCCCGTGCTACTTGCCCCGCTCCTGTGCCAGGTAAGTCCACTACGGGCTCACCATAGCCCGTGCTACTTGCCCCGCTCCTGTGCCAGGTAAGTCCACTACGGGCACCATAGCCCGTGTGCTACTTGCCCCGCTCCTGTGCCAGGTAAGTCCACTACGGGCTCACCATAGCCCGTGCTACTTGCCCCGCTCCTGTGCCAGGTAAGTCCACTACGGGCTCACCATAGCCCGTGCTACTTGCCCCGCTCCTGTGCCAGGTAAGTCCACTACGGGCTCACCATAGCCCGTGCTACTTGCCCCGCTCCTGTGCGCAGGTAAGTCCACTACGGGCTCACCATAGCCCGTGCTACTTGCCCCGCTCCTGTGCCAGGTAAGTCCACTACGGGCTCACCATAGCCCGTGCTACTTGCCCCGCTCCTGTGCCAGGTAAGTCCATACGGGCTCACCATAGCCCGTGCTACTTGCCCCGCTCCTGTGCCAGGTAAGTCCACTACGGGCTCACCATAGCCCGTGCTACTTGCCCCGCTCCTGTGCCAGGTAAGTCCACTACGGGCTCACCATAGCCCGTGCTACTTGCCCCGCTCCTGTGCCAGGTAAGTCCACTACGGGCTCACCATAGCCCGTGCTACTTGCCCCGCTCCTGTGCCAGGTAAGTCCACTACGGGCTCACCATAGCCCGTGCTACTTGCCCCGCTCCTGTGCCAGGTAAGTCCACTACGGGCTCACCATAGCCCGTGCTACTTGCCCCGCTCCTGTGCCAGGTAAGTCCACTACGGGCTCACCATAGCCCGTGCTACTTGCCCCGCTCCTGTGCCAGGTAAGTCCACTACGGGCTCACCATAGCCGTGCTACTTGCCCCGCTCCTGTGCCAGGTAAGTCCACTACGGGCTCACCATAGCCCGTGCTACTTGCCCCGCTCCTGTGCCAGGTAAGTCCACTACGGGCTCACCATAGCCCGTGCTACTTGCCCCGTCCTGTGCCAGGTAAGTCCACTACGGGCTCACCATAGCCCGTGCTACTTGCCCCGCTCCTGTGCCAGGTAAGTCCACTACGGGCTCACCATAGCCCGTGCTACTTGCCCCGCTCCTGTGCCAGGTAAGTCCACTACGGGCTCACCATAGCCCGTGCTACTTGCCCGCTCCTGTGCCAGGTAAGTCCACTACGGGCTCACCATAGCCCGTGCTACTTGCCCGCTCCTGTGCCAGGTAAGTCCACTACGGGCTCACCATAGCCCGTGCTACTTGCCCCGCTCCTGTGCCAGGTAAGTCCACTACGGGCTCACCATAGCCCGTGCTACTTGCCCCGCTCCTGTGCCAGGTAAGTCCACTACGGGCTCACCATAGCCCGTGCTACTTGCCCCGCTCCTGTGCCAGGTAAGTCCACTACGGGCTCACCATAGCCCGTGCTACGCCCCGCTCCTGTGCCAGGTAAGTCCACTACGGGCTCACCATAGCCCGTGCTACTTGCCCCGCTCCTGTGCCAGGTAAGTCCACTACGGGCTCACCATAGCCCGTGCTACTTGCCCCGCTCCTGTGCCAGGTAAGTCCACTACGGGCTCACCATAGCCCGTGCTACTTGCCCGCTCCTGTGCCAGGTAAGTCCACTACGGGCTCACCATAGCCCGTGCTACTTGCCCCGCTCCTGTGCCAGGTAAGTCCACTACGGGCTCACCATAGCCCGTGCTACTTGCCCCGCTCCTGTGCCAGGTAAGTCCACTACGGGCTCACCATAGCCCGTGCTACTTGCCCCGCTCCTGTGCCAGGTAAGTCCACTACGGGCTCACCATAGCCCGTGCTACTTGCCCCGCTCCTGTGCCAGGTAAGTCCACTACGGGCTCACCATAGCCCGTGCTACTTGCCCCGCTCCTGTGCCAGGTAAGTCCACTACGGGCTCACCATAGCCCGTGCTACTTGCCCCGCTCCTGTGCCAGGTAAGTCCACTACGGGCTCACCATAGCCCGTGCTCTGCCCCGCCTGTGCCAGGTAAGTCCACTACGGGCTCACCATAGCCCGTGCTACTTGCCCCGCTCCTGTGCCAGGTAAGTCCACTACGGGCTCACCATAGCCCGTGCTACTTGCCCCGCTCCTGTGCCAGGTAAGTCCACTACGGGCTCACCATAGCCCGTGCTACTTGCCCCGCTCCTGTGCCAGGTAAGTCCACTACGGGCTCACCATAGCCCGTGCTACTTGCCCCGCTCCTGTGCCAGGTAAGTCCACTACGGGCTCACCATAGCCCGTGCTACTTGCCCCGCTCCTGTGCCAGGTAAGTCCACTACGGGCTCACCATAGCCGTGTACTTGCCCGCTCCTGTGCCAGGTAAGTCCACTACGGGCTCACCATAGCCCGTGCTACTTGCCCCGCTCCTGTGCCAGGTAAGTCCACTACGGGCTCACCATAGCCCGTGCTACTTGCCCCGCTCCTGTGCCAGGTAAGTCCACTACGGGCTCACCATAGCCCGTGCTACTTGCCCCGCTCCTGTGCCAGGTAAGTCCACTACGGGCTCCCATAGCCCGTGCTACTTGCCCCGCTCCTGTGCCAGGTAAGTCCACTACGGGGCACCATAGCCCGTGCTACTTGCCCCGCTCCTGTGCCAGTAAGTCCACTACGGGCCACCATAGCCCGTGCTACTGCCCCGCTCCTGTGCCAGGTAAGTCCACTACGGGCTCACCATAGCCCGTGCTACTTGCCCCGCTCCTGTGCCAGGTAAGTCCACTACGGGCTCACCATAGCCCGTGCTACTTGCCCCGCTCTGTGCCAGGTAAGTCCACTACGGGCTCACCATAGCCCGTGCTACTTGCCCCGCTCCTGTGCCAGGTAAGTCCACTACGGGCTCACCATAGCCCGTGCTACTTGCCCCGCTCCTGTGCCAGGTAAGTCCACTACGGGCTCACCATAGCCCGTGCTACTTGCCCCGCTCCTGTGCCAGGTAAGTCCACTACGGGCTCACCATAGCCCGTGCTACTTGCCCCGCTCCTGTGCCAGGTAAGTCCACTACGGGCTCACCATAGCCCGTGCTACTTGCCCCGCTCCTGTGCCAGGTAAGTCCACTACGGGCTCACCATAGCCCGGCTACTTGCCCCGCTCCGTGCCAGGTAAGTCCACTACGGGCTCACATAGCCGTGCTACTTGCCCCGCTCCTGTGCCAGGTAAGTCCACTACGGGCTCACCATAGCCCGTGCTACTTGCCCGCTCCTGTGCCAGGTAAGTCCACTACGGGCTACCATAGCCCGTGCTACTTGCCCCGCTCCTGTGCCAGGTAAGTCCACTACGGGCTCACCATAGCCCGTGCTACTTGCCCCGCTCCTGTGCCAGGTAAGTCCACTACGGGCTCACATAGCCCGTGCTACTTGCCCCGCTCCTGTGCAGGTAAGTCCACTACGGGCTCACCATAGCCCGTGCTACTTGCCCCGCTCCTGTGCAGGTAAGTCCACTACGGGCTCACCATAGCCCGTGCTACTTGCCCCGCTCCTGTGCCAGGTAAGTCCACTACGGGCTCACCATAGCCCGTGCTACTTGCCCCGCTCCTGTGCCAGGTAAGTCCACTACGGGATCACCATAGCCCGTGCTACTTGCCCCGCTCCTGTGCCAGGAAGTCCACTACGGGCTCACCATAGCCCGTGCTACTTGCCCCGCTCCTGTGCCAGGTAAGTCCACTACGGGCTCACCATAGCCCGTGCTACTTGCCCGCTCCTGTGCCAGGTAAGTCCACTACGGGCTCACCATAGCCCGTGCTACTTGCCCCGCTCCTGTGCCAGGTAAGTCCACTACGGGCTCACCATAGCCCGTGCTACTTGCCCCGCTCCTGTGCCAGGTAAGTCCACTACGGGCTCAACATAGCCCGTGCTACTTGCCCCGCTCCTGTGCCAGGTAAGTCACTACGGGCTCACCATAGCCGTGCTACTTGCCCCGCTCCTGGGCAGGTAAGTCCACTACGGGCTCACCATAGCCGTGCACTTGCCCGCTCCTGTGCCAGGTAAGTCCACTACGGGCTCACCATAGCCCGTGGGCTAGGAACTGTTCCGAGTAGCTGAATCTAAAACAACATGTCAAATTACTACTGGATCACCTTACCCGTGCTACTTGAAACTTTATGTTCCAGGTAGCAAATCATACATGTCAGTCAAGTCCATGCCCTCAGCGGCCTAGTATTTAGGTATATAACATTTCTTTAAAACCCAGTATACCTCAAGGAAAGAAATTATCTTGGGTGCATGTAGATTAACTGTGAATAGTGACCAGGCTATTTATTGTATATATATTGCACAAATAATACCGTTGTGTACTATTGTCCCATATGTCACGTGGGTACGAATTGCCCATCTGTCACATATGTTAAACATTGCAGGTGAAATACATTATATTTATCGACGATTGTATGAGATTGTATTCACCTAGTTGTATCCCAGCCACTTGGGGTGGAAGGTAGAGCGAACGGTTCCACTTCCTGCCGGCCCGGGGTCAATCCCCGACGTTCCATAAAGTGGTTGGGCACCATTCCTTTCCCTCCGTCCCATCCACAATCCATATCCTGATTGATTGATGATAAAGATTAAGCCACCCAAGAGGTGGCACGGGCATGAATAGCCCGTAAATGGTGGTAATTATTTCACGTTATCTTTCCACTGTTTTTGTCCTAGTTTGAGTGCAGCTTTGAGTCTGTGTGTATGATGGCATTTTGAGTGTTTGTGCAATCACATATGCGAATGCCTGTTGTATGGCAAACAGCTCAGTTTGGGTTGATGATACTAGTCTCCCAGTCTCCAATATGCCTGTATGCTGGCCGTGCAAAGAGCAGCGCCAGCACTCTCATATTCTGTGTCTACCGATCCGTCTGTGAAGATGTGGGTGGCTCCTGCTACTGCTATGCTATACATTTGCTTTTCTATTATGCGCCTTAGGGTTGTGGGATCATAGGCAGCCTTTTTCATTGGGAGACTTATCCTGACCCCTTCCCAGTGCTATATAGTCGTGGTGGCTTGGTGCTTTGTTCTGATAGTGCCCTCCCTCTCCTAGTTGTGCTTGTGGGGGTTGAGCTTCGGCTTTTGGGTCCCGCCTCTCAACAGTCAGAGGCTATGTACTGCCAGCTGTTTTAAATTCACCATTTTGGTTAGGCTAAGTTATGTTAAATTAGATTAGATCACGTTCTAATCTATCTTCAGATTAGAATTTGAATTATCTTTAGATTAGATCTGTCACGTTAGGTGAGGTTAAGTTAGACTAAGTCGCGCTATGCTAGGATAGGTAAGGATAAGTTGGGATAGGTTAGGCAGTTCTATTTTCAGTCCAAAACAATCTTGGCTTCTGCCTGAAATATCATCTTTTTGCACGCGCTGATTCCTCTGGTGTCTGAACTGTTTTGGCACTGTTCTCTTGAGCCGAATGCGCAAGTTATGTTTATTTTTAAAACGCATTATTATCCTATTTCAGAGGTAAATTCAGGTCAATGCAAGTAGCATAGCGGTGAGGATAGAGAAAAGTGAAGTCTTACACCACTGACTAACGCTGTAAACAGTCCGTTTCATAAAAACCCAAAGTCCATTCTATCCAGCCGCCAACCCCCCACAGCTGTTTATACGCTGTAAATGCTTCACCCACGTACTACAAACACAAATACTCGCCAACAGAACCTAAACACCTAACCTAACCAGTGCCTAAATATGCTAATATATAGCAATAATAATTTATATTTGAAAAAAATCCCATTTTCAATGAACAGCAAGTGAATATCAATGACTGCATCTTTGGGGTCGATCGCTGGATGGAATGGACTTGGTCAGAGGACAGTTTGTGCGTTGATCATGCAACATGCAACCTGAATATGTTTTCTTGCCTCCTCCAAGGGTGTCAGGGTAGGTGCCAGTGCCTACTGGCACCAGTGCCAAGTCTAGTTTAGGGAGACTGTGCCAATTTCGCTGCAGAGTCATTAGTGTGTCATCTTTATTCAGCCTCTGTGGTGATCCCTGGCACCCTAGTACTCACTCTGGCACCCTAGTACTGACCCCTGGCACTCTAGTACTGACCCCTGGCACCCTAGTACTGACCCTGGCACACCAGTACTGGCCCTGGCACCCTAGTACTCACCCTGGCACCCCAGTACTGACTCTGATACCCCAGTACTGACCCCTGGCACTCTAGTACTCACCCTGGCCACCAGTACTGACCCTGGCACACACCAGTACTGGCCCTGGCACCCTAGTACTCACCCTTGGCACCCTAGTACTGACACCTGGCACCATAACAATGACCCTGGCACCCTAGTACTGACCCTGGCACCCTAGTACTCACCCTTGCAGCACTCTGACGTCGCTGCTCCTGCAGGAGAGCCAGGGTGGCGGCAGTGTGGTCAGCGGCCGTGTAGTTCGGCGTCTTCTTGCGCGTGAAGAAACTGAACCTCGAAGTCGTGCTGGACTTCGAAGTCTGGTCTTGATTAAGGCGGGAGTACGACATGTCGATGAGGAGGTGAGTTCGAAGGGGGAAATCTGTCGAGCAGACCTCGCAGTCGCACCCGAGGGCGTGTCCTGATGGGTGAGAGAGGGAGAGACATCTATTTTAGCGTCTTCGCCCTGCGGGGGACCTTTGTGTATGTCTTGAAGATGTCAGGTTTGTCACTTATGTTAATGGGGCAAAGGTTAACCTACGCGACATTACTGTTGTGGAACATGGTTATGGAAGGCGGGCTTGAAGAGTCGCGGTGTGAGGCTGCGGGTCGCAGCACAATGACTGCAAGTCTGGGGGCCGCAGAGCGCTTAATGGCACGCTAGCACCAGCGGCCACAGCACTTAAACACCCGCCAGCGACCGTAGGACGCTTAGCACCAGCGGCCACAGCACTTAAACACCCGCCAGCGACCGTAGGAGGCTTAACACCAGCAGCCACAGCACTTAAACCCCCGCCAGCGACCGTAGGACGCTTAGCACCAGCGGCCACAGCACTTAAACACCCGCCAGCGACCGTAGGAGGCTTAACACCAGCAGCCACAGCACTTAAACCCCCGCCAGCGACCGTAGGACGCTTAGCACCAGCAGCCACAGCACTTAAACACCCGCCAGCGCCCGCAGGAGGCTTAGCACCAGCAGCCACAGCACTTAAACACCCGCCAGCGTCCGCAGGAGGCTTAGCACCAGCAGCCACAGCACTTAAACACGCGCCAGCGCCCGCAGGAGGCTTAGCACCAGCGGCCACAGCACTTAAACACCCGCCAGCGTCCGCAGGAGGCTTAGCACCAGCAGCCACAGCACTTAAACACCCGCCAGCGCCCGCAGGAGGCTTAGCACCAGCGGCCACAGCACTTAAACACCCGCCAGCGCCCGCAGGAGGCTTAGCACCAGCAGCCACAGCACTTAAACACCCGCCAGCGCCCGCAGGAGGCTTAGCACCAGCGGCCACAGCACTTAAACACCCGCCAGCGACCGTAGGAGGCTTAGTACCAGCGGCCACAACACTTAAACACCCGCCAGCGCCCGCAGGAGGCTTAGCACCAGCAGCCACAGCACTTAAACACCCGCCAGCGACCGTAGGAGGCTTAGTACCAGCGGCCACAGCACTTAAACCCCCACCAGCGACCGCAGGACGCTTAGCACCAGTGGCCACAGCACTTAAACACCGCCAGCGACCGTAGGACGCTTAGCACCAGCGGCCACAGCACTTAAACACCGCCAGCGACCGTAGGACGCTTAGCACCAGTGGCCACAGCACTTAAACACCGCCAGCGACCGTAGGACGCTTAGCACCAGTGGCCACAGCACTTAAACACCGCCAGCGACCGTAGGACGCTTAGCACCAGTGGCCACAGCACTTAAACACCGCTAGCGACCGTAGGACGCTTAGCACCAGTGGCCACAGCACTTAAACCCCCGCCAGCGACCGTAGGACGCTTAGCACCAGTGGCCACAGCACTTAAACACCGCTAGCGACCGTAGGACGCTTAGCACCAGTGGCCACAGCACTTAAACCCCCCAGCGACCGTAGGACCTTAGCACCAGTGGCCACAGCACTTCAACCCCGCCAGCGACCGTAGGGGCAAAGGTTAACCTACGCGACATTACTGTTGTGGAACATGGTTATGGAAGGCGGGCTTGAAGAGTCGCGGTGTGAGGCTGCGGGTCGCAGCACAATGACTGCAAGTCTGGGGGCCGCAGAGCGCTTAATGGCACGCTAGCACCAGCGGCCACAGCACTTAAACACCCGCCAGCGACCGTAGGACGCTTAGCACCAGCGGCCACAGCACTTAAACACCCGCCAGCGACCGTAGGAGGCTTAACACCAGCAGCCACAGCACTTAAACCCCCGCCAGCGACCGTAGGACGCTTAGCACCAGCGGCCACAGCACTTAAACACCCGCCAGCGACCGTAGGAGGCTTAACACCAGCAGCCACAGCACTTAAACCCCCGCCAGCGACCGTAGGACGCTTAGCACCAGCAGCCACAGCACTTAAACACCCGCCAGCGCCCGCAGGAGGCTTAGCACCAGCAGCCACAGCACTTAAACACCCGCCAGCGTCCGCAGGAGGCTTAGCACCAGCAGCCACAGCACTTAAACACGCGCCAGCGCCCGCAGGAGGCTTAGCACCAGCGGCCACAGCACTTAAACACCCGCCAGCGTCCGCAGGAGGCTTAGCACCAGCAGCCACAGCACTTAAACACCCGCCAGCGCCCGCAGGAGGCTTAGCACCAGCGGCCACAGCACTTAAACACCCGCCAGCGCCCGCAGGAGGCTTAGCACCAGCAGCCACAGCACTTAAACACCCGCCAGCGCCCGCAGGAGGCTTAGCACCAGCGGCCACAGCACTTAAACACCCGCCAGCGACCGTAGGAGGCTTAGTACCAGCGGCCACAACACTTAAACACCCGCCAGCGCTCGCAGGAGGCTTAGCACCAGCGGCCACAGCACTTAAACACCCGCCAGCGACCTTAGGACGCTTAGCACCAGTGGCCACAGCACTTAAACCCCCACCAGCGACCGCAGGACGCTTAGCACCAGCGGCCACAGCACTTAAACCCCACCAGCGACCGCAGGACGCTTAGCACCAGTGGCCACAGCACTTAAACACCGCCAGCGACCGTAGGACGCTTAGCACCAGCGGCCACAGCACTTAAACACCGCCAGCGACCGTAGGACGCTTAGCACCAGTGGCCACAGCACTTAAACACCGCCAGCGACCGTAGGACGCTTAGCACCAGTGGCCACAGCACTTAAACACCGCCAGCGACCGTAGGACGCTTAGCACCAGTGGCCACAGCACTTAAACACCGCTAGCGACCGTAGGACGCTTAGCACCAGTGGCCACAGCACTTAAACCCCCGCCAGCGACCGTAGGACGCTTAGCACCAGTGGCCACAGCACTTAAACACCGCTAGCGACCGTAGGACGCTTAGCACCAGTGGCCACAGCACTTAAACCCCCGCCAGCGACCGTAGGACACTTAAAACGCCAGCCACCGCTGTGCACTGCACCAGGCAACTGGGCGTTCAGCTCCATCTGGCTCTTTTGTTTCACGGCATCTAAGCTTAGTGCTAGGATTACTTTAAGCATCTGTTGATCACCCGAGGCGCCGGCCAACAAGGGTGACAACGCCACCCTCGCTAAATGGGACGAGAGCGTGGGTGTAAACCCATGTAACGAGGTTAGGGGCCCCTAGGGGACCAGGGCCCCCAAGCCACAGGGGCCCCCAAGGGGTAGAATTATTGTTAGTTGAAGGCAAACTTGTGAATTCCTTGCGGCAGTGGGCGCGGTCTGGGCCTCCCGCTACGCCTTTGTTTTGCTTGCGTGCTGGGACCTTTGTAGCCTATGTTGATGACTCTAGGAGATGAGTTTGTGATTATTGAACCCTTGAGCGGGTACCCGGCGTTGTCTTAAGATAGTTAACATTGTTATTGGTGAGTGGTGAGTGGCAGTGGTGACTGGTACGGGTGAGTGTCGAGACAAAGCGTGAGGATAGCGAGCCAGCGTGAGGGACGGCGTGAGTGGCAGCGTGAGTGGCAGCGTGAGTGACTGAGTGACGGGTAGAGACTCACCTGAGAAGACGGGTGAGGCTGGTGAGTGACACTGAGTGTGCTTCCTCAGGTGGGCGTGAGGGAAGGTTCCTGTAGGTGGGATAAGGGTCGGTCACTCATTGATGCAGGTTCGGTCACTCATTGTGGCAGGTTCGGTCACTCATTGTGGCAGGTTCGGTCACTCATTGTGGCAGGTTCGGTCACTCATTGTGGCAGGTTCAGTCACTCATTAATGCAGGTTCGGTCACTCATTGTGGCAGGTTCAGTCACTCACTGTGGCAGGTTCAGTCACTCATTGAAGCAGGTTCAGTCACTCATTGTGGCAGCTTCAGTCACTCATTGTGGCAGGTTCAGTCACTCATTGAAGCGGGTTCAGTCACTCATTGTGGCAGGGTCGGTCACTCATTGAAGCAGGGTCGGTCACTCATTGATGCAGGGTCGGTCACTCATTGAGGCAGGTTCGGTCACTCATTGAGGCAGGTTCGGTCACTCATTGAGGCAGGTTCAGTAACTCATTGAGGCAGGTTCTGTCACTCATTGATGCAGGTTCGGTCACTCATTGAGGCAGGGTCGGTCAATCATTGATGCAGGTTCGGTCACTCATTGATGCAGGTTCAGTCACTCATTGAGGCAGGTTCGGTCACTCATTGAGGCAGGTTCAGTCACTCATTGTGGCAGGTTCAGTCACTCATTGTGGCAGGTTCGATCATTCATTGAGGCAGGTTCGGTCACTCATTGAGGCAGGTTCTGTCACTCATTGATGCAGGTTCATACATGCCACCACTGTGTGTGGAGGCTGGCAACACTGTGTGTGGAGGCTGGCAACACTGTGTGTGGAGGCTGGCAACACTGTGTGTGGAGGCTGGCAACACTGTGTGTGGAGGCTGGCAACACTGTGTGTGGAGGGCTGGCACCACTGTGTGTGGAGGGCTGGCAACACTGTGTGTGGAGGCTGGCAACACTGTGTGTGGAGGCTGGCAACACTGTGTGTGGAGGCTGGCAACACTGTGTGTGGAGGCTGGCAACACTGTGTGTGGAGGCTGGCAACACTGTGTGTGGAGGCTGGCAACACTGTGTGTGGAGGGCTGGCAACACTGTGTGTGGAGGCTGGCAACACTGTGTGTGGAGGCTGGCAACACTGTGTGTGGAGGCTGGCAACACTGTGTGTGGAGGCTGGCAACACTGTGTGTGGAGGCTGGCAACACTGTGTGTGGAGGGCTGGCAACACTGTGTGTGGAGGGCTGGCAACACTGTGTGTGGAGGCTGGCAACACTGTGTGTGGAGGCTGGCAACACTGTGTGTGGAGGCTGGCAACACTGTGTGTGGAGGCTGGCAACACTGTGTGTGGAGGCTGGCAACACTGTGTGTGGAGGCTGGCAACACTGTGTGTGGAGGCTGGCAACACTGTGTGTGGAGGCTGGCAACACTGTGTGTGGAGGCTGGCAACACTGTGTGTGGAGGCTGGCAACACTGTGTGTGGAGGCTGGCAACACTGTGTGTGGAGGCTGGCAACACTGTGTGTGGAGGCTGGCAACACTGTGTGTGGAGGGCTGGCAACACTGTGTGTGGAGGCTGGCAACACTGTGTGTGGAGGGCTGGCAACACTGTGTGTGGAGGGCTGGCAACACTGTGTGTGGAGGGCTGGCAACACTGTGTGTGGAGGCTGGCAACACTGTGTGTGGAGGCTGGCAACACTGTGTGTGGAGGCTGGCAACACTGTGTGTGGAGGGCTGGCAACACTGTGTGTGGAGGCTGGCAACACTGTGTGTGGAGGGCTGGCAACACTGTGTGTGGAGGGCTGGCAACACTGTGTGTGGAGGCTGGCAACACTGTGTGTGGAGGCTGGCAACACTGTGTGTGGAGGCTGGCAACACTGTGTGTGGAGGCTGGCAACACTGTGTGTGGAGGGCTGGCAACACTGTGTGTGGAGGGCTGGCAACACTGTGTGTGGAGGCTGGCAACACTGTGTGTGGAGGCTGGCAACACTGTGTGTGGAGGGCTGGCAACACTGTGTGTGGAGGCTGGCAACACTGTGTGTGGAGGCTGGCAACACTGTGTGTGGAGGGCTGGCAACACTGTGTGTGGAGGGCTGGCAACACTGTGTGTGGAGGCTGGCAACACTGTGTGTGGAGGGCTGGCAACACTGTGTGTGGAGGCTGGCAACACTGTGTGTGGAGGCTGGCAACACTGTGTGTGGAGGCTGGCAACACTGTGTGTGGAGGCTGGCAACACTGTGTGTGGAGGCTGGCAACACTGTGTGTGGAGGCTGGCAACACTGTGTGTGGAGGCTGGCAACACTGTGTGTGGAGGCTGGCAACACTGTGTGTGGAGGCTGGCAACACTGTGTGTGGAGGGCTGGCAACACTGTGTGTGGAGGGCTGGCAACACTGTGTGTGGAGGCTGGCAACACTGTGTGTGGAGGGCTGGCAACACTGTGTGTGGAGGCTGGCAACACTGTGTGTGGAGGCTGGCAACACTGTGTGTGGAGGCTGGCAACACTGTGTGTGGAGGCTGGCAACACTGTGTGTGGAGGCTGGCAACACTGTGTGTGGAGGCTGGCAACACTGTGTGTGGAGGCTGGCAACACTGTGTGTGGAGGCTGGCAACACTGTGTGTGGAGGCTGGCAACACTGTGTGTGGAGGCTGGCAACACTGTGTGTGGAGGCTGGCAACACTGTGTGTGGAGGCTGGCAACACTGTGTGTGGAGGCTGGCAACACTGTGTGTGGAGGCTGGCAACACTGTGTGTGGAGGCTGGCAACACTGTGTGTGGAGGCTGGCAACACTGTGTGTGGAGGCTGGCAACACTGTGTGTGGAGGCTGGCAACACTGTGTGTGGAGGGCTGGCAACACTGTGTGTGGAGGCTGGCAACACTGTGTGTGGAGGCTGGCAACACTGTGTGTGGAGGCTGGCAACACTGTGTGTGGAGGCTGGCAACACTGTGTGTGGAGGCTGGCAACACTGTGTGTGGAGGCTGGCAACACTGTGTGTGGAGGCTGGCAACACTGTGTGTGGAGGGCTGGCAACACTGTGTGTGGAGGCTGGCAACACTGTGTGTGGAGGCTGGCAACACTGTGTGTGGAGGCTGGCAACACTGTGTGTGGAGGGCTGGCAACACTGTGTGTGGAGGCTGGCAACACTGTGTGTGGAGGCTGGCAACACTGTGTGTGGAGGGCTGGCAACACTGTGTGTGGAGGCTGGCAACACTGTGTGTGGAGGCTGGCAACACTGTGTGTGGAGGCTGGCAACACTGTGTGTGGAGGGCTGGCAACACTGTGTGTGGAGGGCTGGCAACACTGTGTGTGGAGGCTGGCAACACTGTGTGTGGAGGCTGGCAACACTGTGTGTGGAGGCTGGCAACACTGTGTGTGGAGGCTGGCAACACTGTGTGTGGAGGGCTGGCAACACTGTGTGTGGAGGCTGGCAACACTGTGTGTGGAGGCTGGCAACACTGTGTGTGGAGGCTGGCAACACTGTGTGTGGAGGCTGGCAACACTGTGTGTGGAGGCTGGCAACACTGTGTGTGGAGGGCTGGCAACACTGTGTGTGGAGGGCTGGCAACACTGTGTGTGGAGGCTGGCAACACTGTGTGTGGAGGGCTGGCAACACTGTGTGTGGAGGCTGGCAACACTGTGTGTGGAGGCTGGCAACACTGTGTGTGGAGGCTGGCAACACTGTGTGTGGGGCTGGCAACACTGTGTGTGGAGGCTGGCAACACTGTGTGTGGAGGGCTGGCAACACTGTGTGTGGAGGGCTGGCAACACTGTGTGTGGAGGCTGGCAACACTGTGTGTGGAGGGCTGGCAACACTGTGTGTGGAGGCTGGCAACACTGTGTGTGGAGGCTGGCAACACTGTGTGTGGAGGCTGGCAACACTGTGTGTGGAGGCTGGCAACACTGTGTGTGGAGGCTGGCAACACTGTGTGTGGAGGCTGGCAACACTGTGTGTGGAGGGCTGGCAACACTGTGTGTGGAGGCTGGCAACACTGTGTGTGGAGGCTGGCAACACTGTGTGTGGAGGCTGGCAACACTGTGTGTGGAGGCTGGCAACACTGTGTGTGGAGGCTGGCAACACTGTGTGTGGAGGGCTGGCAACACTGTGTGTGGAGGCTGGCAACACTGTGTGTGGAGGCTGGCAACACTGTGTGTGGAGGCTGGCAACACTGTGTGTGGAGGCTGGCAACACTGTGTGTGGAGGCTGGCAACACTGTGTGTGGAGGCTGGCAACACTGTGTGTGGAGGCTGGCAACACTGTGTGTGGAGGCTGGCAACACTGTGTGTGGAGGGCTGGCAACACTGTGTGTGGAGGCTGGCAACACTGTGTGTGGAGGCTGGCAACACTGTGTGTGGAGGCTGGCAACACTGTGTGTGGAGGCTGGCAACACTGTGTGTGGAGGCTGGCAACACTGTGTGTGGAGGCTGGCAACACTGTGTGTGGAGGGCTGGCAACACTGTGTGTGGAGGGCTGGCAACACTGTGTGTGGAGGCTGGCAACACTGTGTGTGGAGGCTGGCAACACTGTGTGTGGAGGCTGGCAACACTGTGTGTGGAGGCTGGCAACACTGTGTGTGGAGGCTGGCAACACTGTGTGTGGAGGCTGGCAACACTGTGTGTGGAGGCTGGCAACACTGTGTGTGGAGGGCTGGCAACACTGTGTGTGGAGGCTGGCAACACTGTGTGTGGAGGCTGGCAACACTGTGTGTGGAGGCTGGCAACACTGTGTGTGGAGGCTGGCAACACTGTGTGTGGAGGCTGGCAACACTGTGTGTGGAGGCTGGCAACACTGTGTGTGGAGGGCTGGCAACACTGTGTGTGGAGGGCTGGCAACACTGTGTGTGGAGGCTGGCAACACTGTGTGTGGAGGCTGGCAACACTGTGTGTGGAGGCTGGCAACACTGTGTGTGGAGGCTGGCAACACTGTGTGTGGAGGCTGGCAACACTGTGTGTGGAGGCTGGCAACACTGTGTGTGGAGGCTGGCAACACTGTGTGTGGAGGGCTGGCAACACTGTGTGTGGAGGCTGGCAACACTGTGTGTGGAGGCTGGCAACACTGTGTGTGGAGGCTGGCAACACTGTGTGTGGAGGCTGGCAACACTGTGTGTGGAGGCTGGCAACACTGTGTGTGGAGGCTGGCAACACTGTGTGTGGAGGGCTGGCAACACTGTGTGTGGAGGCTGGCAACACTGTGTGTGGAGGCTGGCAACACTGTGTGTGGAGGCTGGCAACACTGTGTGTGGAGGCTGGCAACACTGTGTGTGGAGGGCTGGCAACACTGTGTGTGGAGGGCTGGCAACACTGTGTGTGGAGGCTGGCAACACTGTGTGTGGAGGCTGGCAACACTGTGTGTGGAGGCTGGCAACACTGTGTGTGGAGGGCTGGCAACACTGTGTGTGGAGGCTGGCAACACTGTGTGTGGAGGCTGGCAACACTGTGTGTGGAGGGCTGGCAACACTGTGTGTGGAGGCTGGCAACACTGTGTGTGGAGGCTGGCACACTGTGTGTGGAGGCTGGCAACACTGTGTGTGGAGGCTGGCAACACTGTGTGTGGAGGCTGGCAACACTGTGTGTGGAGGCTGGCAACACTGTGTGGAGGCTGGCAACACTGTGTGTGGAGGCTGGCAACACTGTGTGTGGAGGCTGGCAACACTGTGTGTGGAGGCTGGCAACACTGTGTGTGGAGGCTGGCAACACTGTGTGTGGAGGCTGGCAACACTGTGTGTGGAGGCTGGCAACACTGTGTGTGGAGGCTGGCAACACTGTGTGTGGAGGCTGGCAACACTGTGTGTGGAGGCTGGCAACACTGTGTGTGGAGGCTGGCAACACTGTGTGTGGAGGCTGGCAACACTGTGTGTGGAGGCTGGCAACACTGTGTGTGGAGGCTGGCAACACTGTGTGTGGAGGCTGGCAACACTGTGTGTGGAGGCTGGCAACACTGTGTGTGGAGGCTGGCAACACTGTGTGTGGAGGCTGGCAACACTGTGTGTGGAGGCTGGCAACACTGTGTGTGGAGGCTGGCAACACTGTGTGTGGAGGCTGGCAACACTGTGTGTGGAGGCTGGCAACACTGTGTGTGGAGGCTGGCAACACTGTGTGTGGAGGCTGGCAACACTGTGTGTGGAGGCTGGCAACACTGTGTGTGGAGGCTGGCAACACTGTGTGTGGAGGCTGGCAACACTGTGTGTGGAGGCTGGCAACACTGTGTGTGGAGGCTGGCAACACTGTGTGTGGAGGCTGGCAACACTGTGTGTGGAGGCTGGCAACACTGTGTGTGGAGGGCTGGCAACACTGTGTGTGGAGGCTGGCAACACTGTGTGTGGAGGCTGGCAACACTGTGTGTGGAGGCTGGCAACACTGTGTGTGGAGGCTGGCAACACTGTGTGTGGAGGCTGGCAACACTGTGTGTGGAGGCTGGCAACACTGTGTGTGGAGGCTGGCAACACTGTGTGTGGAGGCTGGCAACACTGTGTGTGGAGGCTGGCAACACTGTGTGTGGAGGCTGGCAACACTGTGTGTGGAGGCTGGCAACACTGTGTGTGGAGGCTGGCAACACTGTGTGTGGAGGGCTGGCAACACTGTGTGTGGAGGCTGGCAACACTGTGTGTGGAGGCTGGCAACACTGTGTGTGGAGGCTGGCAACACTGTGTGTGGAGGCTGGCAACACTGTGGTGGAGGCTGGCAACACTGTGTGTGGAGGCTGGCAACACTGTGTGTGGAGGCTGGCAACACTGTGTGTGGAGGCTGGCAACACTGTGTGTGGAGGCTGGCAACACTGTGTGTGGAGGGCTGGCAACACTGTGTGTGGAGGCTGGCAACACTGTGTGTGGAGGCTGGCAACACTGTGTGTGGAGGCTGGCAACACTGTGTGTGGAGGCTGGCAACACTGTGTGTGGAGGCTGGCAACACTGTGTGTGGAGGCTGGCAACACTGTGTGTGGAGGCTGGCAACACTGTGTGTGGAGGCTGGCAACACTGTGTGTGGAGGGCTGGCAACACTGTGTGTGGAGGCTGGCAACACTGTGTGTGGAGGCTGGCAACACTGTGTGTGTGGAGGCTGGCAACACTGTGTGTGGAGGCTGGCAACACTGTGTGTGGAGGCTGGCAACACTGTGTGTGGAGGCTGGCAACACTGTGTGTGGAGGCTGGCAACACTGTGTGTGGAGGCTGGCAACACTGTGTGTGGAGGCTGGCAACACTGTGTGTGGAGGCTGGCAACACTGTGTGTGGAGGCTGGCAACACTGTGTGTGGAGGCTGGCAACACTGTGTGTGGAGGGCTGGCAACACTGTGTGTGGAGGCTGGCAACACTGTGTGTGGAGGCTGGCCACTGTGTGTGGAGGCTGGCAACACTGTGTGTGGAGGCTGGCAACACTGTGTGTGGAGGCTGGCAACACTGTGTGTGGAGGCTGGCAACACTGTGTGTGGAGGCTGGCAACACTGTGTGTGGAGGCTGGCAACACTGTGTGTGGAGGGCTGGCAACACTGTGTGTGGAGGCTGGCAACACTGTGTGTGGAGGGCTGGCAACACTGTGTGTGGAGGCTGGCAACAC
>WNGS01012788.1:0-10257 GCA_020271785.1 Procambarus virginalis
TTGTGTGGTGTGTTGTGTGTTGTGTGTGGTGTGTGTGGGTGTGTTGTGTTGTGTGTGTGTGTGTCTCCCAGTTGTCACCTAGTTGTGCTTGCGGGGTTGAGCTCTGGCTCTTGGTCCGCGCTCAACCGTCAATCAACAGGTGTACAGTTTCCTGAGCCTATGGGCTCTATCATATCTACACTTGAACTGTGTATGGAGTCAGCCTCCACCACATCGCTTCCTAATGCATTCCATTTGTCAACCACTCTGACACTAAAAAGTTCTTTCTAATATCTCTGTGGCTCATTTGGCACTCAGTTTCCACCTGTGTCCCCTAGTGCGTGTGCCCCTTGTGTTAAACAGCCTGTCTTTATCAACCCTGTCGATTCCCCTGAGAATCTTGAATGTGGTGATCATGTCCCCCCTAACTCTTCTGTCTTCCAACGAAGTGAGGTTTATTCCTGCAGTCGCTCCTCGTAGCTCATACCTCTCAGCTCGGGTACTAGTCTGGTGGCAAACCTTTGAACCTTTTCCAGTTTAGTCTTATGCTTGACTAGATAGGACTCCATGCTGGAGCCGCATACTCCAGGATTGGTCTGACATATGTGGTATATATATGTTCTGAAAGATTCCTTACACAAGTTTCTAAAGGCCGTTCTTATGTTAGCCAACCTGGCATATGCTGCTGATGTTATCCTCTTGATATGAGCTTCAGGGACAGGTCTGGCGTGATATCAACCCCCAGGTCTTTCTCTCTCTCTGACTCTTGAAGTATTTCATCTCCCAAATGATACCTTGTATCTGGTCTCCTGCTTCCTACCCCTATCTTCATTACATTACATTTGCTTGGGTTAAACTCTAACAGCCATTTGTTCGACCATTCCTGCAGCTTGTCCAGGTCTTCTTGAAGTCTCAAGCTGTCCTCCTCTGTCTTAATCCTTCTCATAATTTTGGCGTCGTCAGCAAACATTGAGAGGAATGAGTCTATACCCTCTGGGAGATCATTTACGTATATCAGAAACAGGATAGGTCCAAGTACAGAGCCCTGTGGGACTCCACTGGTGACTTCACGCCAGTCTGAGGTCTCACCCCTCACTGTAACTCTCTGCTTCCTATTGCTTAGGTACTCCCTTATCCACTGGAGCGCCCTACCTGTTACTCCTGCCTGTTTCTCCAGCTTATGCATCAACCTTTTATGGGGTACTGTGTCAAAGGCTTTCCGACAGTCCAAAAAAATGCAGTCCGCCCACCCTTCTCTTTCTTGCTTAATTCTTGTCACCTGATCGTAGAATTCTATCAAGCCTGTAAGGCAAGATTTACCCTCCCTGAACCCATGTTGATGGGTTGTCACGAAGTCTCTTCTCTCCAGATGTGTTACTAGGTTTTTTCTCACAATCTTCTCCATCACCTTGCATGGTATACAAGTTAAGGACACTGGCCTGTAGTTCAGTGCCTCTTGTCTGTCACCCTTTTTGTATATTGGTACTACATTAGCAGTCTTCCATATTTCTGGTAGGTCCCCCGTTTCCAGTGACTTACTATACACTATGGAGAGTGGTAAGCAAAGTGCTCCTGCACACTCTTTCAATACCCATGGCGAGATTCCATCCGGCCCAACAGCTTTTCTCACATCCAGCTCCAATAGGTGCTTTTTGACCTCATCTCTTGTAATTTCGAACCTATCCAAGGTCACCTGGTTTGCTGCCACCTCTCCCAGCGCCGTGATATCTCCCTGTTCTATTGTAAAGACCTCCTGGAACCTTTTGTTGAGTTCTTCACACACCTCTTTGTCATTCTCTGTGTACCTGTCCTCGCCCACCCTAAGTTTAATCACCTGTTCCTTCACTGTTGTCTTCCTCCTGATGTGACTGTGTAGTAGCTTTGGTTCAGTCTTGGCTTTGTTAGCTATATCATTTTCATACCTTTTCTCAGCTGCTCTTCTCACACTGACATACTCGTTCCTGGTTCTCTGGTATCTCTCTCTACTTTCTGGTGTTCTGTTATTACGGAAGTTCCTCCATGCCCTTTTGTTCAGCTCCTTTGCTTTCATACATTCCCTATTAAACCACGGATTCTTCCTTTGCTTCTCTGTTTTTTCCTGTTGGGCTGGGACAAACCTGCTTACAGCCTCCTGACATTTTTGGGTGACATAGTCCATCATGTCTTGTACGGACTTGGTTCCGAGTTCTGTGTCCCAATGTATATCCCATAGGAATTTATTCATCTCCTCATAGTTTCCCTTTCGGTACGCCAGCCCTTTGGTTCCCAGTTCTTTTTTGGGGGTGATAATTCCTAGCTCAACCAGGTACTCAAAGCTCAATACACTATGATCACTCATTCCCAAGGGGGCTTCCAACTTAACTTCCCTTATATCCGACTCATTTAGGGTAAATATCAAATCAAGCAAGGCTGGTTCATCCCCTCCTCTCATTCTTGTCGGTCCCTTGACGTGTTGACTTAGAAAGTTTCTTGTTGCCACATCCAGCAGCTTAGCTCTCCATGTGTCTGGGCCTCCGTGTGGGTCTCTGTTCCCCCAATCTATCTTCCCATGGTTGAAGTCTCCCATGATTAGAAGTCTGGATCCGTTCCTGCTAGCCACAGAAGCTGCTCTCTCTATTATATTGATGGTGGCCATGTTGTTTCTATCATATTCCTGTCTGGGTCTTCTGTCATTCGGTGGGGGGTTATATATGACTACTATTATAATTTTCTGTCCTCCAGTTGCAATGGTGCCTGATATGTAGTCCCTGAAACCTTCACAGTTCTGAATTACCATCTCTTCGAAACTCCAACCTTCTCTTAGTAGCAAAGCCACACCACCTCCTCCTCTCCCTTCTCTCTCTTTCCTCACTACATAGTAGCCCTGTGGAAACACTGCATTTGTTATGATTTTCGTTAGCTTTGTTTCTGTGAGTGCTATTATGTCTGGGTTTTCTTCTAGTGCCCACTCTCCAAGTTCACTAGTTTTATTTGTAATCCCATCTATGTTAGTGTACATCGCCTTGAAGCTCACTTTCTTCTGTTCATTTACATATCCCTTTCTTGGCGAGTATTCTACTGGTGTGGGAAGCTGTTCCGTGGGTGAGAGGATCTGTGAGGTGGTTTGCAGGGTCGCAGAGGGTTTTGGGGTGGGGGGGGGGGTTTAAGGAAGGGGGAACGGGTAGGGTGTGGGTTAAGGAGATAGGGGGGACATGGAGGATACGGGGTGAGGGGGGAGGAGGAATAGGGAGGGTATGGGATGAAGGGGGAAGGGGGACTGGGGGGAAAGGTGGGAGGGGGGACATGATGGGAATGGGGATGGGGTGTCGGGGTCAGAATGGGGTTGGGTGGGGGCAGGTAGGGTGAGGGGAAGGAAGGGTTTCTATGCAGAGGGGTTGGTGGTGTTGCCCCCCCCCCCTCTGGTGTTGCTGGGATGCTGGTTTTGGGTTCCCCTCTTGTCTCTGGGACTGCTGTGTTGGGGGCTGTGATTTCCTGGTTTGCTCCTCTCTCCCTGCGCTTCCTCCTTGCCTCTGCTGCCCTGGCTCTCTCCTCCTTCGTCCTGTCCCTCTGCAGGAATACTTGTTTGTATCCCTCCACATGTTGGAGACGACTCTTCTTTTCTAGAATATCCTCCTTCGTGGTTTCGTTTGCAAACACCACCTTTACAAGTCGGTTTCTGTCCCTGTTGTACCAGCCCAACCTGAAAACCTTCTCAATGTTGTGTGCAGCCCTTCCATCTGTAACCCCTTCAGTAGCCCATGTACTGCCTCTCTATCCTTGCCATTCCATTCTTGCCTGTTGGATCCTTCCTGTTCTTTGATGCCTACAACTACCACTGATCTCTTTCTCTCCAGCAGTTGAGTGGTGCACCTTGCTGCTTCCTGTGAGGTAGCAGCTTGCATGGCTACCTCCCTCACTGTGGCCATTGCTTCTGAGCTCTTTTTCAATATGTCCGCAAATGTGTCAGGTACAGAAGCATTTCCTTCCAATGTAACATTCCCACCTTCCATTTGGATGATAATCTGATGCTCGGTCTCTTTATTTTTCGCTGTGAGAGATTTGGTCTCCTCCCTTTCTGATGTCAGCTCACTTTGCAGGTTGTTAATTGTAATCCTCATTTCATTCATCTCCCTCCTGAATTCCTCCAGTACTTGGTGTAGCAATTCCTGCGTTTGATCGCCCTGGCTGCTTCCCATAACCCTGTTTCGGCCTCCTGCCATTTTGCCCCTTGTCAAGAGAGGTAGCAAGGGAGAGAGAGAGAGCAAGGGAGAGAGAGAGCAAGAGAGCAAAAGAGAGAACAGGAGAGACCCAGAGAGAGCGAACAAGAGAGAGAGAGAGCAAGAGAGAGAGAGAGCAAGCGAGTAGGCGTAGGTGTTATCCAAGCCCTGGATGACGCGGTTGACAGCTCTCTGAAAGGTGGCCGGGGCATTGCATAGTCCAAAGGGAAGGCGTTCATATCTGAAAAGTCCGAATGGAGTGATAAAGGCAGATATTTCTTTGGCTCGCTCCGTTAAGCACCCCTCGTAATACCCCTTGAGCAAGTCCACTTGGGACAGGTAGCGGGCATTACCAATGGCATCAAGGATGTCATCAATCCTAGGTAATGGGTACGCATCCTTGATAGTCACACTATTTAATTTTCGGTAGTCAGTACATAAATGGACCTTACCTTGGGGTTTTGGCACCAAGATACATGGTGAGGCCCAGGGGGACTCACAAGGGGTAGCCAGTCCATGGTCCAGGAGGTACTGTACTTCAGCACGCATGACTTCCTTCTTGCTAGGGCTGATTCAGTAGAATGGTTGGCGAATCGGCCGGGTGTCAGGGAGCAGTTGGATGTCGTGCTGAGTCTCATTACACTCTTGAGGATCATCTCGGAACAACTCCTGATGTTCTCTGAAGATTTTGATGAGAGGTGCACTATTATTGTCCTGAAAGTAATTATGGATATCAGTTAGGATTTCCGAGTTGGAAAGCGCTGCCTCAGTGTCAGTGCTTTCGGGAGGAGAAGCAGGGAAGGTCTCACTGTGGCGGTATGGACCTGTAAAGGTTGAGTAGCTAAGTAGCACAGTGGGAGGAGTACCATGATATAGCTTCAGTAGGTTGACGTGGCACAACTGGGTCTTCCGCCGCCTATCGGGAGTCTCGAGAACGTAGTTGTAGTTGTTTCTGCACTCCTTGACACGGTAGGGTCCTGAAAACCTGTTTTGCAAAGGAGAACCTGGGATAGGAAAGTAGGCAAGTACGAAGTCTCCCTTTTAAATTTCCTTACTTGGCTGTGCTGGTCGTAATGAGTCTTCATCCTCTCTTGGGCTTTCAATAGGTTGTTTTTAGCAAAGGAATGCACCCTCTCGAGAATGTGTTGTAGGTTTTGAAGAAACTGGGGCACATTCTGATGCTCACTGAAGGTGGCATCACGTAGAGAGTCCTTGAAGGCCTTGAGAGGAGTACGGCACTTACGTCCGTAGAGCATCTCATAAGGAGATACTCCTAGTGACTCATTGGGAAGACTTCTGAAAATACACATGATGAGATCAAGTTGTTTATCCCAATCCTTAGAGGTCTCATTGCAAAACTTTTTTAGGAGTGCTTTAATAGTCTGATGACTACGCTCAAGAGAACCCTGTGAAGCAGGATGATAGGGGCTGGACAGTACCTGTGTGATGTTGAACTCTTCCAGTGTCCGTTTGAAGAGATCACTGGTGAAGTTGGTGCCACAGTCACTCTGAATCTCCCTTGGAAATCCATACTGGGTGAAGATCTTCAGCAAATTTTTCACCACAGTAGCAGCCGTAATGTTCTTTACTGGAACTGCTATGGGGAATCTGGTGGTAGGACACAGGATGGTTAGTATATAGGCGTTGCCGGAACTGGTCCGAGGTAAAGGACCAACACAGTCAATAATAAGTCTGTGGAAAGGTTCCGCAGGCACCTGGATGGGTGTCAGTGGTGCTCTGGGGATAGAGACGTTCGGTTTACCTGCCATCTGACATACATGACATATTTGACGTGTTGTTTGACATCATTAACCATACCTGGCCAGTAGTAGTCTTGTCGAATCCCATGGTAGGTCTTGTTAAAACCGTAGTGTGACAGTGCTCCGTGGGCCAGGTGTAGAATAGTGGGCCGCAGGCTGGTAGGAATCACTAGTTGTTCGACGTTGGCCCAATCGTCCTCCTCCTTCAGTTTACTGGGTCTGTATCTGCGGTAGAGCAACTCGTTCTCTAGGAAGAACCCAGGGATACTGTCAGATTGAGTCTCAGCCTGAAAGAATAATGGTGTCAAGGTAAGATCTTCCCTCTGTAACTTACGGAACTCCAAGGCGGTGAGATTTGGGGGTAGTTTCAAAGGGTCTTGAGGGACAGCGGTAGTAGTAGAGTCAGCTGGTTGCGGTCGTGCAGCTTGTGCACGGGTGGTCACCAAAACCGGAGGAGAAACTTCATCACTCTCTTGAACCTTTGCTGGAACATGCTCAAAAATCGGATTATCCATTACAGAGGTACACACCTGGGGTTTGTCCGTGACGATCAGGTTGGTCGGTTGCAGGTCTTCTGCCAAGTCGTTGCCCAGGAGAAGTTGCACTCCAGGCATGGGAAAAGGCTTTTCCCTGACGGCGACTTGGACTTCACCGGTCACGAAGGGACAATCCAGGTGGACTCTGGCGAGAGGATAAGGAGTAGTAGCAGTGAGGTCAGTGATGAAGACAGTTTCTCCGGTGTAGGCGACATTGGGCACAGCTGATTTCAATAGTATTGATTGAAGAGCCGCTGTGTCCCTCAAGATCTTAAGTTTAAAACGTCCCTCAGAATCTGAACCGTTGGTAGTGATAGTTCCAGGATACAGATGTTTACTGAAGAGAGAAAGATCATTAACATGAACACCAACATTCATTACAGGCTTACCGGACTTAGGAGGAGTCTGTTTGGGTTTGGTGGATTCAGTATTACCTTTGTATTGAGACTTACCACATTTTTCTATGGTATGTCCATAGAGTCTACAATACTTACAGTACAGTTGCGAGGTAGCTTGGTCTGTATTCACTTTCTCGTAACTGTACCAAGACTTCTTACTGGTAGGTGGTTCTGGTGTCAGCCGGTGGATGAGGCTGTAAGTGTCAGCCGACTTCGCACATTTCACTAGGTCGGTCTCTTCTTTATCTGCTAAATATAAACGGACAGGAGGAGGTACACGCCTCAAGAATTCTTCAACTAGCATGAGGTTGACGAGTTCTGCAAAGGTAGAGACATGTGCTGCTTCCAGCCATTTCATAAAATATCTCCGTTTGGTGTTGGCAAATTCTAAAAAGGTGGTGGTACTTGCCTTTATGTAATCACGGAATTTTCGTCGGTAGCTTTCGGTGGAGAGAAGGTAGGCGTCCAACACTGCTTGCTTCAGGGTCTGGTAGTCATTCTCAGACGCCAAAGTACTGAGTGTGACTGCTGCTCTACCTGTAAGATGTACTCTGAGAAGGGTAGCCCATTGGTCGGCAGGCCAGCTAAGTTGATTAGCAAGGGTCTCAAAGGTTGTAAAAAAGACGTCAATCTCTGACTCTACGAACGGTGGCATTAACTTACTTGCATGGGAGACATTGAAACTTGGAGGAAGACTAGCTGCAGCTTGTTGGCGTTGAGCTTGGTGTGTAGTTTCCAACGTGAGTTCTTGTTGACGACATTCTATAGCCATAGCCGCTTATTTCTTGTCATGCTCGCGTTGCATCTCCAGGTGACGTTGTTTTGCTTCAAGCTGTACTCGCTCACGCTCTTTGAATAGGGCCAACTCCCTATCACTTTCTTCTTTCCTCAGGGCGGCCTCGCGTTCCTTGAGGTGGAGAGCTTCCTTTGCCAGGGCCGCCTCACGTTCCTGCTGTTCCTTGAGTAATGCGACTCTCGTTCCTTGATTGCAGCTGCTTCCTTTTGTTGCTGTATGGCGGCTTGCTGTTGCTGTAGGGCTGCTTGCTGTTGCTCCTTCTCGAGCTCTGCGAGCTCGATTTTGAGTTTCATTGCCGTCAGATCATGTTTATCTGAAATAGTGTAATGTTCGTGAGTGTCAGAGTCTATTACCCCTTCATCTAAAAAGTGATCTAAGAGTAGGTTATATTTCATGCTTGTTGGCTCCATGGGGAACATCTAGTTGATACTCATGTGCAAGAGTTTGTAATTCGATCCTCTTGGCACGACTTAAGTTCTCTATTTCACCTGCTGGATCTGAACGGAAAGCTTGGAGACGAAACATGGTGAAAATTTAGCAAATAAATGGAAAACGAATATACTGTGGTGATATGGTGAATGTCAGAAACAGGACAACGTGGCAACTGGTACCTATCCTGTGGAATCTTTAACAATTAATGTTAATTCAAGATGGTAAATGATTAATAAATCAAGATCGCAGGAAATCTTGTACCCGGAACTCACTGTTGGAATAAGGGCAAGAAAATCCTACTAATTAGTGAAACTGAGTTTCTAAAACAAATGAAACATTTAATTGTTCCAAAAGTGAATTAGGTAGTCCAAGAATGTAGGCATACCTTGCCAAGTCTATATAGGACATAAAGCAAGTTTTTCACACTGAAATGAAATATGATACTTACAGAATTAGCGAACTTTGTGCTCTGAAAAAGAAAGCTAATTAATAATTAGCCTAAGTAAATAAATAAACCTAAGTAAATATCATCATTTCTGACCGACGTGTAGGGGTGCGAGTGTTAACTGGTGACGAGAACTGTTGCCGAGGTCCCAACTCGTCAATAAGTCCGTGCTAGAGGAACTATGGCCCTCTTTGTCTTCCTATAGTCGGATTGCAGAAATTAGGTGCTATTGACCCGGAGACAGACCACAGTACCAGGGTACCAATATGATGATCTGCCGAAAATATGAGAAATTCCTAGGGACAAAAGGTGGTAAACACGGGTAATAACACGGAGGGAGAGACGATTAAGAGTATGACTGAGGCCTACAGTCACCACGTAATCTAAAGTTGTCTCACACTCACCATATGCTACTCCCAGAATGCACAATACACACAGCACCATATGAATAAGAAAATTGAATATTGAAAATATTGAAAGCAAGTGAATTAAAGCCAAGTACGCTTACCACAAATTACCAGTACCTGAGTGAAGCTCCTTGGACAGGCCCCCAAGAATATGTGACGGTAAAGTGTTGGAGTATGGTGTTCGGCAGTCCTCCAATGGAAGATGTCAAAGCTTGGTCACATAACAAAAAAAAGAAGAGACTGCTTGCCTGTTTGTCTGTGGTAAGGTAAGGGAAGACACAAACACAAAGTATAAACAATGAAATTTTAATTACTCTAGAAAACTAATTTAAATAAAGACAATCCCTTGGCGAGGCACAGTGCAAAATAACAATTGAAAAACGTATAACATAAAAATGATTAAGTGACTGGTTACGTTAACAAGAATGCAAAGATTAATATAAGTGGTATAATATAAATGGTGTGAATATTAACGCAAGCTAAGAACCTCCTCTACTTGATACACAATGTATATCAGTTAGGTGTTCACAGCTACGAGCCGAGAATATTCTGAGGAGAATCTGCTGTGCGACCCAGATGTCGACTCGGCGAGGTAGTGTGAGTGGTGCAGGGCAGGAGTGGTGCGGTCTGGACCAGCCAATCGAAATGCAGGCAGTGGAGACTGGTCGTTACCTCATTGAAGTACAGGCGGCGAGCTTGCTGGTGAGGGTGTGGGGGGGTGCAGGTGGGGTACGCAGGTGCGTGTGGCTGTCTTGAACAAACGTTTGCTACTGCTGAAGTATCTTGAATGTAGCATTAAACGTGATACTGACGGGAAGAGGCATGCTCACATCTCTCTTGAAGAGATTATCGTCACAATATATACGAAACACTGAGCATTTGTATGAGGAAAATCACAGAGAACTGGAAAAGAGAGATGAACGTTTCGGCCGATCTGAGCCTTTGCCAACACCAGAGTGAAAGAAATCACAAAGGAAGAGTGGAGGAAGACACTAGACTGACCACCATCCTGGAGGAAAGGAAATTTACCAGAAAGAGGTATAGATTAGCTTAGAGTGGTCACAGTATTTTTATGAGAATATATAACTCTTCCTATCATAATTTTTTCTTAACTGTTTAACAGTTTAAGAAAAAACTATGATACCATTCAGGCTGTTCTCAATTGTGTTGCTCACATGGCACCACAATCAGGCCACACAATCATGGAGGCTATCAGGCCCCCCGTGTGTGTGTACTGACCTATTTGTACTCACATATTTGTGCTTGTGGGGTTGAGCTTTGGCTCTTTGGTCCCGCCTCTCAACTGTC
>WNGS01012790.1:0-21477 GCA_020271785.1 Procambarus virginalis
AGCCGTCCCGGACGACACACGCACAGCACCCGACTTCAGAGCACTTGCGGCTCACAACACTGTCAATTCCCTCGACGTCTAGATATATCACTAGGTATTTGGGAAGACTTCTCGACGTGGTTGCATTCAACTGTTGACTCGTAGGGTTCACGAAGGTGGGGTTACTGTTCAAACTTGACAGGATCGTCGATCACACGTTCAACCTGGTTGAACAGGCTGTCAACCCGGTTCACTCACGGTGGATGGCCCGGCCACTAAGCTGTCTCTTATACTGGTACACTGCCAACGACGACACACGTCGATGCCCGCCCACTTCTTGCAACACACCGGTCCCTGAGCACTTGTTGCTCAATATTCTGTCAATTCCTTATCTGAGCCACTTCTGGGTCGCACTCACAGAGTGCGTGCCAACAACTGGAGACGCTTAATCCACCGGAGTTCGGTAAATCCGTCACTCTGACAGGATGACCGATCGCGCGTCCTACCTCTCGGACGTGTCCGTGAAAGACTGATACCGCCCCGGCGTCACCGCGGCTGGACTCCCCATGCCTATGTGACGTCACTTTTCCAAAGTTGGTTTTCATTGGCTCCCAGTGCCATGTCGCTGACGGTGACCAATCTGTCGCCACTGACGTCACACAGTTTTGGCGGGAGAAAGACTTGGCCAGCGCCATATTGGCTCCCTAAAGGGCCTATCCCACAGGCCAAATGTTACATTTTCGCAAATTTCTCGGCTCTTCGAGAATACTTGTCTCTCCCACATATGTTCAATTGATGCCTGCAATGTAGAGAACGCTCGCGAATAGCGGACATGACTCTTACAGCAGGCATGGGAGGAATAGAAGGGTGGGAACACCGTCACATACCCCTCCCCTTAAAATAAGAGTCATGTCTGGTTAGTGCATGCGGGACAACGCATCAGCGACTACTCTGTCCTTTCCACTAAAAATCTTGGCTTCCAGCCAGAATTGCAGCCGCCAATGTGTGACACTCCTCATGTGTCTGCAGACCGTCTTCAAGGTCATCCTGGGCGTCCACTGCTCACCCATTGCGGACCGAGGGTTCCACACCTCACGTCCGTTAACCAGCTGGAACTGTGAGAAGATTAACGGTTCAGCCACTGCTTTGCAAATGGCCAACCAAACAGGGCCCGCTGTTTCTTCCCACTCGTCTTCCTGCACTGTGCAGAACATTCTCAGAGCTGCGTCTGAGGTGGAGGGTGAGTCTTCTGATCGCCCCCTTCGACTGCGATCGGTAGGGCAACGATCGAATCTGCATCACTCCCCGTTTTATTACTGTTCGTCTGACACACTCAGACCTGAACATAGTTCCACTGTCAGCCTGATTTTCCCTGGGCCTCCTCACCCAATAGAAAAGATTTTGTAGTTGCCCAGCCACTTCTCTCGACGTTGGACGTCGCATCGTGGTCATCCCTAGGTGACCCGCAGAGTCAACAGCGTGCAACGGACCCACCACTGCCGCTCTGCACTTGGCTGGTAACGCTACTTGGTCCTCTCGTACCTGGAGAGGCTTTTCCGACCTCCATCCTTAAAGGTTTACACTGTCTTATTAGTATGTCTTTATGCCTGTAAAAGTGAGTGGGCTTCTCAAGACCATCACGTCCTTCATTTGCCTCACGGATCAAATTGGGGAATTCTGCCTGTCGCAGCTACTCGAGCCTAGTGCGGTCCACCCGAGAGAACTGGTGAGGGTCACCTGTAACCTCACCTTCTGGGCTGCCTTCGCCCTCCACTCGTTCTCCGGGGTCCATAACGAGGTGATCAATTCCCAAGCCGGCGGACGTCTCCTCGTCGGCCTTATCAGATCCACGTCCTCCTCGTCCTTCGCGCTGCCTGGGAATCATAGCACAGACAGGGAACGCCTCCAGGGCGATTCCTTTCTCGTCCCCATAGGCGTCGAACATTTCGCCTTTCTTCTCTAAGTGCTCCAAGCACTCCCCGTCCTTCACGAGGTTCGGTAGGACGCGTCCTCCACATGCGTCATTTCCCAAATTGACCTGTGCTTCCCTCGTGGGCATCGTCGCACAGACCCCCACTACTAGGGTTTGGCATCCATAAACTGAACTCAGGATTACCTTGTGTAGGGGCATCTGCACTGGGAATCCCACAGTGGTCACACTTGCCTCACCTACACAAGGTATTCTCGTGACACTCAGGGAAAGGGGTTCTGCTAACCAGGGTAAATTCCGCCCCAGTATCTCTCAGCATCATTACCGGGATTTGGTCTGCGTCCCCCACCCTTACAGTTCCCTCACGCACGAATGGGGTTAGCCTCCTTCTTCCTACGTTCGGGTCCATCCCGCACTCCCTCAGCTAACTGGTCCTCTACCCGCACTAAAGCAACGTAACCCCGCTGCTTAGGACTTCTGCATTCGCGCGCCATGTGTCCCATTAACCCACAGTTGAAACAGCAGATCCTTCTTCTTCCGCGGACTCCTCTTGCGCCTTCCAAAGACTCGTGCTCAGCATCTCCGGCCGTGACGATAACAAGATCTCTTGAGCTCTCCCTCGGTGACTTCTTCGGCGGTTTCCACAGCACTCTTCTGTCCTCTGCTGTCTCCATCGAGGGGTAGGATCTGGGAGAACTCGGTCCCGTCCCCCATCCGTCCGACCTTCTATTTTTCCTCCCATAACTGGAGAATGGGGGCGATCGGTGCTGTCCCTCTCGACATGGACGTAAAGCTTCCTCTAGCATGTCTGCTCGATCGGCTGCGGCTCTCAGGTCCTTGATGTCCGCTTCCTTTAATCTCACCCTAATCTCGGGAGAGAGCACGGATATGAATTTTTCCATGACCATTAGCCTCTTGATCTGTTCAGCCGATCTTGCTCCTTCCGACTCCTGCCATTTCACGAATTTCCTTTCTATGTCCCTCGCCGTCTCCGCATACGATTTCCTGGCGATCGGGTACATTCTCTAAACCTTTCCTATAGCACTCAGGCGTCAGCTTGAACGAATGGAGCACGGCCCGCTTTACTGCATCCTAGTTGGTACATTCCTGGAGATCGAGCATATTGTAAGCTTCACGAGCTTCACCAGAGAGCCTTCCTTGAACTAGCTCCGCCCACTCTGCCCTCGGCCACTTCTTCAATGTAGCGACTCTCTCGAAATGCTCGAAGAAACCCTCAGCCTCATTAGGCACGAAGACGAGCAAATCCTCTCTCTCACTCGGCGGTCTTCCGGCTGTTGTGGTGGGGTAGTTGGAACTAGTCCCAGCTCAGCTCGCTTCAGCTCAATCTCCTGTTAGCTTCAACCTCCTGCAGCTTCGTTCTAGCGTCTTTTTCGCGCCCCTCTCGTTGCAGCTGTGCCTCTCGTTCTTCCCTGCGCAGCTGTGCTTGTGCCTCTCGTTCTTCTCGGTGCTGCTGTACCTCTCTTTCTTCCCTACGCATCTGTGCTTCTCTTTCTGCTTCCTCGAGCTTCAGCTGTGCTTCTCGCTCTGCTTCCTCGCGCCTCAGCTGTGCTTCTCTTTCTTCTCGTTGCAGCTGTGCATCTCTTTCTTCTCGGCGCAGCTGTGCCTTCTCTTCTTCTCGGCGCAGCTGTGCCTGTGCTTCTCTTTCTGCTTCCTCGAGCTTCATCTGTGCTTCTATCTGCATCTTCATTATTTCTAGCTTGATACTGCGCCTGCTGCCACTGGATCCCCGGCTGCTGACCACCGGTACTCAAGTTCTCTCCTCCACTGGCAGGTGTCTGTGGCCGTTCCTCTCATAAGGCTTCATCACGTGCCTTGAGCTGTGCCATGATCTCAAGTCTTCTCTCTCCCACTTAGGAAGCTCTCAACTTGATCCCAAAGTGGTCGGCGATCGTCTGCAGCTGTGCCTTGGTGCACTCCTCCAGTACTTGCTCGTCTCTTGTGTCTATAACCCTGGCTACTTTATCACCCTCCATCTTGTGACAATGAGTGAAAAACCTAGGCCTGATATTTAATACCACAATACCACCTTGATCTTGTTCTGTATCCTGGCAAGGTCGCCAATGTCGGGGTTTCACGGTGTTCTCGTTAGAGAAGGCTTAAAGCAACAATAGACTGGATCTCCTTCCCAAGTGGTTGCTCCAACAATAACCCTTACTCACCGTTGTTCGTCGGGTCTTCCCTCAATCCTCTAGGCTCCACTGCTGGCCTCGGAGAGTATCCCAGTCGATCTCACAACCGGCCTTTAGATTATAAGATGAGTGAGAGCACAGATCGTTCCCTCAATCTGTGGCCCACCCCGACACCGAACTCTTATACAGCCTTCAAGGTCGCCAACTGGTTTTTTTAGATGTCCAGTAACATTGCAGTGGTCAGGTGTAATTGTGGCAAGAGCAAAATCCAGTAATATAGTATCAGGCAGGTCACTCTACTTTATATCATTACACGGTCACAAGATAAATGGAGGGGATGATATCAAACACCAAAGAGTTTTGGTATTTACTTAAAAGACAACGAGAAATATATATGCATCAATATATCAGGAATAATATATGACAATTGCTTCCACTCATAGCATAATAATCTAAAGCGCACCGATATGGTAACATCGGCCGCGCCACGCGTCACCTGTCAGACTCAGCTGACCGGGACCCTCGCGATCGGGAGAACAGACTAGTACTTGTTTTCTAATTGTCACGATCCCCGTTTATTTAACTTTTTCCAAAACACTATTCAACGTTCACAGGGTTTACTATGATTTCACTGGACTCATGATCAACACCTATATTCACAATACTCTCACAGTGACTTTCACTGTACCAAAAGATTACTCTATTCTTAATAATATTTACTGTGAATGCACTCACTTGATCACTGAACTTTTCTTTATATTTATACTTCCTCTCACAGAGATATCACTGGCAATCACTTCACGTATATGATATTATTCAGCACACAATCATGTCATATATAAATCAGTAATCAAACTTCAGGCATATATATATCAATAGATCATAGAGATCAATCCACAGGCATTTATATCGATAGATTATGGAGATCAACACACAGGCATTTATATCATAGATTATAGATCAATCCACAGGCATTTATATCAATAGATTATAGAGATCAACACAGGCATTTATAACGATAGAATTATAGGAATCAATCCACAGGCATTTATATCAATAGATCATAGAGACAATCCTCAGGCATTTATATCAATAGATCATAGAGATCAACACACCAATATCTTGGTTTACTACCATTATATATAATAATAATAATCACAGATCAATATAATAATAGTCACAGAATTCTCTGATGAATCTGGTGCTTGCACACACCCACACATAGATATATATGTAAACTGATACTGTGAGCGCTTTGGGCAGCCTCACCACATACTGTGCTCTCTGTGACTTAACTCAAGTGAGACTTGCTCACGACATATCACATATCCTGACAAGAATATATAAGCTACTAAAGGGGAAATGGGAGGGTAACTGTAAACACCTACTTCACCTATCACTAGGATGACAGTTGGGTTGTAGCTCCTGGTCCAGGCTCTCGCCTCGTTCATCCAGAAACACAAGCCCCACGCCTTAGGATGTCGCGTCTCGCCGCTTCTGTACACAGCAGGTCCGTGCTCCTTCCTCTACAGTACGTCGCAGGGTCGAAGTCGGTCTCCTGGCTGTCAACTTTCCTCCCAACTACGGCAGCCAGCCTACGTCTCGGCGGTTGTCGCACGTTTCCCAATTAGTTCTTGTCACTGTTCTCCTAGAGGAACTGCCTCTCACCACTACAGAGTCACTGTGAAGTTATCAGCCGTCCCGGACGACACACGCACAGCACCCGACTTCAGAGCACTTGGAGCTCCAACACTGTCAATTCCCTCGTCGTCTAGATATATCACTAGGTATTTGGGAAGACTTCTCGACGTGCTTGCATCCAACTGTTGGACTCGTAGGGTTCCACGAAGGTGGGGTTACTGTCAAACTTGACGGGATCGTCGATCACACGTTCAACCTGGTTGAAAAGGCTGTCAACCCGGTTCACTCATGGTGGATGGCCCGGCCACTAAGCTGTCTCTTATACTGGTGAACTGCCAACGACGACACACGTCGATGGCCGGCCCACTTCTTGCAACACACCGGTCCCTGAGCACTTGTTGCTCAATATTCTGTCAATTCCTTATCTGAGCCACTTCTGGGTTGAAGGAGGACCTCACAGAGTGCGTGCCAACAACTGGAGACGCTTAAATCCACCGGAGTCTGTAAATCCGTCACTCTGACAGGATGACCGATCGCGCGTCCTACCTCTCGGACGTGTCCTGAAAGACTGATACCGCCCCAGCGTCACCGCGGCTGGACTCCCCATGCCTATGTGACGTCACTTTTCCAAAGTTGGTTTTCATTGGCTCCCAGTGCCATGTCGCTGACGGTGACCAATCCTTGGCGCCACTGACGTCACACAGTTTTGGCGGGGGAGAACAGACTTGCCAGCGCCATATTGGCTCCCTAAAGGGCCTATCCCATAGGCCAAAATGTTACATTTTCGCAAATTTCTCGGCTCTTCGGAATACTGTTCTCTCCCACATATGTTCAATTGTTGCTGCAATGTAGAGAACGCTCGCGAATAGCGGACATGACTCTTACAGCAGGTATGGGAGAATTAGAAGGGTGGGAACACCGTCACAATAATATATATATATATTGAACCTAGTTGCCAAAACGTCGTACTTGGCTACTATGCAAGGCCCGATTTGCCTAATAAGCCAAGTTTTCCTGAATTTATATATTTTTCCAATTTTTTTTCATATGAAATGATAAATCTGTCCATTTCGTTATGAATAAGTGAATTTGTTTAAATTTGAGTTAAAACTAAACGTAGATATATGACCGAACCTAACCAACCCTACCTAACCTAACATACCCTATCTTAACCTAACCTACACTAAAACAACTATATCAATAAATAATGGTCCTAAAGTAAAATAATAATATTATTTAAAATAAACTATTTGAAAAAAATTGTTTAAAAATACATACTCCTGGGAGTATGGGTTCGAGTCACTTCTGGGGTGTGAGTTTTCAATCGCATATAGTCCTGGGGACCATTCAGGCTTGTTCACATTTGTGTTCCTCACGTGTTGCCCAAAAAATGAGGTGATTTGATAAAATGCTATCCCCAAGATAACCATCCAAGTGCCGGCGGGGAAGTGGTTCATATAGCTCAGGCTATCACTTCCTTATGTCCGGTCGTGATGGTCAAGCGGTTTAAGGCATCCCTGTACATACCAGTTGCGTTGCTCCTGGGAGTATGGGTTCGAGTCACTTCTGGGGTGTGAGTTTTCAATCGCATATAGTCCTGGGGACCATTCAGGCTTGTTCACATTTGTGTTCCCTCACGTGTTACCCCCAAAAAATGAGGTGATTTGATAAAATGCTATGCCCAAGATAACCATCCAAGTGCCGGCGGGGAAGTGGTCATATAGCTCAGGCTATCACTTCCTTATGTCCGGTCGTGATGGTCAAGCGGTTTTAAGGCATCCCTGTACATACCAGTTGCGTTGCTCCTGGGAGTATGGGTTCGAGTCACTTCTGGGGTGTGAGTTTTCAACATCATATATATATATATATATATATATATTATATATATATATATATATATATATATATATATATATATATTATTAAACTATGACCGAAAATGGTAAGATTAATAATTCTAACACGAATTTTCTCTATTTTCCTTATGTTTCTTCTTTTTACTGGTGACGGTAAATGAAAAATCAATTCTCAAAAGTCATTTTTATTTATAGTCTGACACGACACTTGAGCACGTTTCGTAAAACTTATTACATTTTCAAGACTTTAGTTTATTTACACACAACTTATGCTTTATAAAACAACATTGGCTCTTATACCTGCATTTGGGTGATTGTTCCATCCCGGGATGGAACAATCGGGATGATAATGGACCGAGTGTATCGTGATCCGACCTGTACTCCTCTTGACATAACAGAAAATATCCTAGGAAACTACTCCAAGCTTGTACTAAGGAGGCACCCTTCTTGAGCCCGGATGGGCACTGTATAAGCAAGTAGATGGGGTCGCCATCGGTTCTCCTCTAGGTGTCCTGTTTGCGAACTTCTACATGGGTACTATCGAGAAAAAAGTCTTAGTCGACTTGAACTTGATTCCGGCCATATACTGCAGGTATGTTGACGACATATTTACACAGGTACCTGATGTCAGACATCTGCAGGAGCTGAAAGAGGCGTTTGAGCAGAATTCTGTGTTGCGTTCACTTACGAGATGGAGAAGGATGGGAAGCTACCCTTTCTAGATGTAATAATCATGGAAAGGAGCGGAGGTTTCCACACTGCAGTCTAGCCTAAGGAAACAAACATAGGAATGTGCCTAAATGCCAACATGGACTGCCCAGACAGGTACAAGAGGAGTGTTTGTTAACGCTTATGTTCGACCGTGCTCTCAGCTACAGCTCAAAATGGAAGCAGTCGACGAAGAACTCTGTAGGGTAAGGCAGGTCCTAGTCTCCTGGGAGTATGGGTTCGAGTCACTTCTGGGTGTGAGTTTTCAGTTGTATCTAGTCCTGGGGACCATTCAGGCTTGTTTGCATTTGTGTTCCTCACGTGTTGCCCCCCAAAAAATGAGGTGATTTGATAAATGCTATGCCCAAGATAACCATCCAGGTGCCGGCGGGGAAGTGTTCATATAGCCTCGGCTATCACTTCCTTATGTCCGGTCGTGATGGTCAAGTGGTTTAAGGCATCCCTGTACATACCAGTTGCGTGCTCTGGGAGTATGGGTTCGAGTCACTTCTGGGGTGTGAGTTTCAGTTGTATCTAGTCCTGGGGACCATTCAGGCTTGTTTGCATTTGTGTTCCTCACGTGCTTGCCCCCAAAAAATGAGGTGATTTGTATAAATGTTATGCCCAAGATAACCATCCAGGTGCCGGCGGGGAAGTGGTTCATATAGCCTCGGCTATCACTTCCTTTTGTTCGGTCGTGGATGGTCAAGTGGTTAAGGCATCCCTGTACAACCAGTTGCATTGCTCCTGGGAGTATGGGTTCCGAGTCACTTCTGGGTGTGAGTTTTCAGTTATATAATATATATTATATATAGATATATATATATTATATATAGATATTATATATATAGATATTATATATATATATATTATATTATATATATATATATTATATATATAGATATATATATATATTATATTATGTAATATATATATGTATCTATATGTATATATATATATATATATATATATATATATGTATATATATATATATATATATATATATATATATATATATATATGGTTTGGGTGAGGTGAGAACAAACACGAATACAATGGGTATAAGGGAAGAATAGATCTGTAACTGCAGAAGGAATATTGGCCCGTATTTCTTGATGTTTCTATATTGGAGCGGAGTCTTGAAGTGGGTAGAATTAGTAGTGCTTTACTTGGCTGTTGATTGCTGGTGTTGACTTCTTGATGTGTAGTGCCTCGCAGTTCTTGATGTGTAGTGCCGCCTGTTGTCGCTGTATCTATCAGGCGGCTTGTAACATCTGCGAGGCACTACACATCAAGAAGTCAACACCAGCAATCAACAGCCAATTAACGCACTACTATATTCTACCCACTTTCAAGACTCCGCTCCAATATAGAAACATCAAGAATACGGGCCAATAGGCCTTCTGCAGTTACAGATCTATTCTTCCCTTATACCCATTGTTTCGTGTTTGTTCTCACCTCACCCCAAACCATTGTAACATGTCACCTCACCCAATGCAGGTATTTAAACTCTGTTCAGATATATTAATATATAATATATATATATATATATATATATATATATAATATATATATATATATTATATATATATATATATATATATCGGAAAAACCACAAAGAATTGAAGAGAGATGAACGTTTCGGCTTGTTAAGGCCATTGTCAACATCAGACTGACTGAGGACAAAGAGAGAGATACAGGCCAGCACCTAGACCTGACCAACCCATCCCTAGGAAAGGATTACCAGAACAGGAAGGTCAAAGAGGATTAAGCGGTCAGAGAACAAGGATGAAAGATTAAGGAAAAGCCTCATGAACACACAATAAATGAATATACAATTGTAATGAGACATTGTATGCCTCAATTTCAGAGTTTTTTCTTAAATTGTTGGTAATATTGTAACTTAAAACTGGGTCAATTTGTACATACCAGTACTAACATTGAGAAGATTTGGACATTGACTAATTAGCGCAGACTCGATTAAATTCCGTTCCACAAGCCATTGCAATTGGCAATGCTTTTCGCCCCATCCCAATTAATAGTGTGATCACACAAACTTGTATGTAGATACAAAGCATTAGACGTTTGGGCAGTTCATATACTATAAGCATGTTGGGACATACACAATTGTAAGGATTTTCCTGTTTGTCCAAGGTACACAGACTCCCAATCATTGCAGGTATTCGAATACACACAACCTGCTGTACCAGGGGAGTTTTTTATTAAATTAGACTTGATCGTATTATTAGTGAACACCAAATTGATATTAAGGTTCTTAAAAACAGGGGAAAGTTTCTCAAATCCCATCGCATAAGGTACCACAATGAGTTTCTATTTTCTGGTTTCGCTTTGGAGACATTATAAAACGTACGTTTAGCATTCCCCAACGAACAATCCAAAAACATCTTAGGGTACTGTAAACTTTTCCCAATTTCATATATTTTAGTTATCTCTTCATCAAAAAACTCAGGGCTGCATACCCTTAAAGCTCGAAGAAACATTCCTGAAGATACTGCCTGTTTAACTTTATTATGATGATTCGAATAATAATGAACAACCGACCCCACGTTGGTAGGTTTTCTATACACATTAAATTTGAATCTTCTATTGACTCTATGAATCATAATGTCCAAAAATGGAGGAGTACCATTCTCCTCATTTTCACATGTGAATTTTATTGAAGGTACCAAAGAATTAAGTTCATTAAGAAAAACAATTTGGTCTTGGTCACTCGGCCATACGCACAAAATATCGTCGACATACCTAACCAGACTACATTAGAGGGGATAGAGGAGTTAGGATTCACCCTAAACCCATCAAAGTGTGAAATCATCTCATCTAGCCAACCAACCATAGACGCAGTGCGAATCATATTGCCAGGAGCCCAAGTGATCGCTCCCACCGACAGTGTGCTGCTAGGGGCACCTCTGGGCTCGAGCGCCATTGAGGTAGTCCTCGAAGAAAAGCTGAACGACCTGAAGAGGATGGAGAAAAGAATAGGGGCTTTGGACGCCCACGATGCTTTGTACCTTCTCACAAGGAGCTTGGCTTTGCCCAGACTGACCTATTTCCTAAGATGTGCTCCCTCCTTCGACAGCCCAAAATTAACAGAATATTACTCACTTCTAAGGTCAATAACCGTGAAAGTGTTAAACCTCTCCCTGCAAGATGACCAATGGGACCAAGCAAAGCTCCCAGTTAGACTCGGTGAAACAGGTATTCACAAGGTGACACAGTTAGCATTGCTGGCATTCTTATCCTCGACCAGTGCTACAGGTGAATTAGTTAATGAAATACTACCGGAATACCTAAGAGACTCCATTGGGATTCATGATCCCAAATTCGCGGAAGGAGCCGATCAGTGGGACACACTTGTCAACTCTCACCCTTGACCGACTTTTCCAAATGACTGCAAACAGTCCAAATCGGATAGCCCCATAGTGGAAAACATCGCCACATCATTGCTGGATTCAGCTTCCAGGAAGGACAGAGTGCGTCTTCTAGCTGTGCAAGCGCCCCATGCCGGGGACTTCCTGTTGGCAGTCCCTAATTCTGCCTTCGGCACCTGCCTGGACCATCGGACCCTAAGTATTAGTGTTGCCCTGCGCCTTGCCGCTCCTATCTCCACCGAGCACAGGTGTATTTGCGGCCATGCACGGGCAGATCAATACGGCAGCCATGGTCTCATCTGTCGTAATACACAGGGAAAGATTGCCAGACATGAAGCAGTCAATGACATCATCAAGAGAAGTTTGGCTACAGCTGGGTGCCAAGCACAAAGGGAACCTCAGTTGTTCAGGCCTGACAACAGCCAAAAACGCCCAAATGGAGTCACCCAGCAGCCATGGAGAGAAGGTAAACAGGTCGTATGGGACTAAACGTGTTCATCTACATTGGCTGATACCTATCTAACTTACAGCACAGCTGAGGGAGGGCGGGACGGCCACCTTCAGGGAGACCCAGAAAACTAACAAGTACAGGGACCTAGAACGTTGTTACAGGTTCGTGCCTATAGGCTCTGAGACTCAGGGCGCCTAGGGTAAATGTGCACATAAGTTCCTGAAGGAGTTGGGCGAGGAACTCATTAGGAAAACAAGAGACTGTGACGGTGTTCCCCCCCTTCTAATTCTCCCACGCCTGCTGTAAGAGTCATGTCCACTATTCCCGAGCGTTCTCTACATTGCAGGCAACAATTGAACATGTGTGGGAGAGAACAGTATTCTCGAAGAGCCGAGAAATTTGCGAAAATGTAGCATTTTGGCCTGTGGGATAGGCCCTTTAGGGAGCCAATATGGCGCTGGCAAGTCTGTTCTCCCGCCAAAACTGTGTGACGTCAGTGGCGCCAGATTGGTCACCGTCAGCGACGTGGCACTGGGAGCCAATGAAAACCAACTTTGGGAGAAGTGACGTCACATAGGCATGGGGAGTCCAGCCGTGGTGACGCCTCGGCGACATCAGTCTTTCACGACACGTCCGAGAGGTAGGACGCGCGATCGGTCATCCTGTCAGAGTGACGGATTTACCGAACTCCGGTGGATTTAAGCGTCTCCAGTTGTTGGCACGCACTCTGTGAGGTCTTCCTGCAACCCAGATGTGGCTCAGATAAGGAATTGACAAAATATTGAGCAACAAGTGCTCAGGGACAGGTGCGTTGCAAGAAGTGGGCCGGGCATCGACGTGTGTCGTCGTTGGCAGTTCACCAGTATAAGAGGCAGCTTAGTGGCCGGGCCACCCACCGTGAGGGAACCAGGTTGACAGCCTTGTCAACCAGGTTGAACGTGTGATCGACGATCCTGTCAAGTTTGACAGTAACCCCACCTTCGTGGAACCCTACGAGTCAACAGTTGGATGCAAGCACGTCGAGAAGTCTTCCCAAATACCTAGCATTATATCTAGACGACGAGGGAATTGACGGTGTTGTGAGCTTCAAGTGCTCTGAAGTCGGGTGCTGTGCGTGTGTCGTCCGGGACGGCTGATAACTTCACAGTGACTTCGTAGTGGTGAGAGGCAGTTACCCTGGGATTACAGTGACAAGGACTAATTGGGAAACGTACGACGACCGCCGAGACGTAGGCTGGCTGCCGTAGTTGGGAGGAAAGTTGACGGCCAGGAGACCGACTTCGACCCTGCGACGTACTGTAGAGGACGGAGCACGGACCTGCTGTGTACAGAAGCGGCGAGACGCGACATCCTAGGGCGTGGGGCTTGTGTTTCTGGATGAACGAGGCGAGAGCCTGGACCAGGAGCTACAACCCAACTGTCATCCTAGGATAGGTGAAGTAGGTGTTTACAGTTACCCTCCCATTTCCCCTTTAGTTAGCTATATATATATTCTTGTCAGAATATTTTATATGTCGTGAGCAAGTCTCACTTGAGTTTAAGTCACAGAGAGCACAGTATGTGGTGAGGCTGCCCAGAGCGCTCACAGTATCAGTTTACATATATATCTATGTGTGGGTGTGTGCAAGCACCAAGATTCATCAGAGAATTTACTGTGACTATTATTATTGATCTGTGATTATTATTATTATGTATATTGGTAGTAAACCAGATATTGGTGTGTTGATCTCTATGATCTATTGATATAAATGCCTGAGGATTGATCTCTATGATCTATTGATATAAATGCCTGTGGATTGATCTCTATAATCTATCGATATAAATGCCTGTGTTGATCTCTATAATCTATTGATATAAATGCCTGTGGATTGATCTCTATAATCTATCGATATAAATGCCTGTGTTGATCTCTATAATCTATTGATATAAATGCCTGTGGATTGATCTATATAATCTATTGATATAAATGCCTGTGTGTTGATCTCCATAATCTATCGATATAAATGCCTGTGGATTGATCTCTATGATCTATTGATATATATATGCCTGAAGTTTGATTACTGATTTATATATGACATGATTGTGTGCTGAATAATATCATATACGTGAAGTGATTGCCAGTGATATCTCTGTGAGAGGAAGTATAAATATAAAGAAAAGTTCAGTGATCAAGTGAGTGCATTCACAGTAAATATTATTAAGAATAGAGTAATCTTTTGGTACAGTGAAAAGTCACTGTGAGAGTATTGTGAATATAGATGTTGATCGTGAGGCCAGTGAAATCATAAGTAAGCCATGTGAACGTTGAATAGTGTTTTGGAAAAAGTTAAATAAACGGGGATCGTGACAATTAGAAAACAAGTACTAGTCTGTTCCCACGATCGCGAGGGTCCCGGTCAGCTGAGTCTGACAGGTGACGCGTGGCGCGGCCGATGTTACCATACGGTGCGCTTCAAATTATTATGCTATGAATGGAGCAATTGTCATATATTATTCCTGATACATTGATGCATATATATTCTCGTTGTCTTTTAAGTAAAATACCAAAACTCTTTGGTGTTTGATATCATCCCCTCCATTTATCTTGTGACCGTGTTATGATGTAAAGTAGAGTGACCTGCCTGATACTATATTACTGGATTTTGCTCTTGCCACAATTACACCTGACCACTGCAGTGTTACTGGACACCAAAAACAAAACCAGTTGGCGACCTTGAAGGCTGTGTAAGAGTTCGGTGTCGGGAGGGCCACAGATTGAGGGAACGATCTGTGCTCCCACTCATCTTACAATATAAAGGCCGGTTGTGAGACCGACTGGGGGTACTCTCCGAGGCCAGCAGTGGAGCCTAGAGGATTGAGGGAAGACCCGCCGAACGACGGTGAGTAAGGGTTATTGTTGGAGCAACCACCTGGAAAGGAGATCCAGTCTACTGTTGCTTTAACCCTTCTCTAACGAGAACACCGTGAAACCCCGACATTGGCGACCTTGCCAGGATCCAGAACAAGATCAAGGTGGTAATTGTGGTATTAAATATCAGGCCTAGGTTTTCACTCATTGTCACAAGATGGAGGGTGATAAAGTAGCCAGGTTTATAGACACGAGAGACGAGCAAGTACTGGAGGAGTGCACCAAGGCACAGCTGCAGACGATCGCCGACCACTTTGGGATCAAGTTGAGAGCTTCCAAAGTGGGAGAGAGAAGACTTGAGATCATGGCACAGCTCAAGGCACGTGATGAAGCCTTAGGAGAGGAGCGGCCACAGACACCTGCCAGTGGAGGAGAGAACTTGAGTACCGGTGGCAGCAGCCGGGGATCCAGTGGCAGCAGGCACAGTATCAAGCTAGAAATAATGAAGATGCAGATAGAAGCACAGCTGAAGCGTGAGGAAGCAGAGAGAGAAGCACAGCTGCGCCGAGAAGAAAGAGATGCACAGCTGCAACGAGAAGAGAGAGAAGCACAGCTGAGGCGCGAGGAAGCAGAGAGAGAAGCACAGCTGCGTAGGGAAGAACGAGAGGCACAGCAGCAACGAGAAGAACGAGAGGCACAGCAGCAACGAGAAGAACGAGAGGCACAGCAGCAACGAGAAGAACGAGAGGCACAGCAGCAACGAGAAGAACGAGAGGCACAGCAGCAACGAGAAGAAGCAGAAAGAGAAAAACAGCTGAAGGAGCGCGAAATAGACGCTAGGACGAAGCTGCAGGAGGTTGAAGCTAACAAGGAGATTGAGCTGAAGCGAGCTGAGCTGGGACTAGTTCCAACTACCCCACCACAACAGCCGGAAGACCGCCGAGTGAGAGAGAGGGATTTGCCCGTCTTCGTGCCTAATGAGGCTGAGGGCTTCTTCGAGCATTTCGAGAGGGTCGCTACGTTGAAGAAGTGGCCGAGGGCAGAGTGGGCGGAGCTAGTTCAAGGAAGGCTCACTGGTGAAGCTCGTGAAGCTTACAACATGCTCGATCTCCAGGAGTGTACCAACTATGATGCAGTAAAACGGGCCGTGCTCCATTCGTTCAAGCTGACGCCGGAGTGCTATAGGAAAAGGTTCAGAGAATGTACCCGATCGCCAGGAAAATCGTATGCGGAGACGGCGAGGGACATGGAAAGGAAATTCGTGAAATGGCTGGAGTCAGAAGGAGCAAGATCGGCTGAAGACATCAAGGGGCTGATGGTCATGGAAAAGTTTATGTCCGTGCTCTCTCCCGAGATTAGGGTGAGAGTAAAGGAGGCGGACATCAAGGACCCGAGAGCCGCAGCCGATCGAGCAGACATGCTAGAGGAAGCTTTACGTCCATGTCGAGAGGGACAGCACCGACCGCCCGCATTCTCCAGCTATGGGAGAATAATAGAAGGTCGGACGGTTGGAGGACAGGACCGAGTTCTCCCAAGTCCTACCCCTCGAATGGAGACAGCAGAGGACAGAAGAGTGCTGTGGAACCGCCGAAGAAGTCACCGAGGGAGAGCTCAAGAGATCTTGTTATCGTCACGGCCGGAGATGCTGAGCACGAGTCTTTGGAAGGCGCAAGAGGAGTCCGCGGAAGAAGAAGGATCCGTTGTTTCAACTGCGGGTTAATAGGACACATGGCGCGCGAATGCAGACGTCCTAAGCAGCGGGGTTACGTTGCTTTTGTGCGGGTAGAGGACCAGTTAGCCGAAGGAGTGCGGGATGGACCCGTACGTAGGAAGAAGGAGGCTAACCCATTCGTGCGTGAGGGAACTGTAAGGGTGGGGGACGCAGACCCCATCCCGGTAATGATGCTGAGAGATACTGGGGCGGAATTTACCCTGGTGAGCAGAACCCTTTTCCCTGAGTGTCACGAGAATACCTGTGTAGGTGAGGCAAGTGTGACCACTGTGGGAGGCCCAGTGCAGATGCCCCTACACCAGGTAACCCTGAGTTCGGTTTATGGATGCCAAACCCTAGTAGTGGGGGTCTGTGCGACGATGCCCACGAGGGAGGCACAGGTCATTTTGGGAAATGACGCATGTGGAGGACGTGTCCTACCGAACCTCGTGAAGGACGAGGAGTGCTTGGAGCACTTAGAGAAGAAAGGCGAAGTGTTCGACGCCTGTGGGGACGAGAAAGGAATCGCCATGGAGGCGTTCCCTGTCTGTGCTGTAATTCCGAGGCAGTGCGAAGGACGAGGAGGACGTGGATCTGATAAGGCCGACGAGGAGACGTCCGCCGGCCTGGGAATTGATCACCTCGTCATGGAACCCGGAGAGCGAGTGGAGGGCGAAGGCAGCCCAGAAGGTGAGGTACAGGTGACCCTCACCGGTTCTCCGGGGTGGACCGCACTCGTCTCGAGGAGGTGCAGCAGGCAGAATCCCCAAGTTGATTTGTAAGGCCAAAGGAGGACGTATTGGTCCCGAGAAAGCTACTCACTTTAACAGGCAAAAGGCATATTAATAAGACAGTGTAAACCTGTAAGGATGGAGGTCGGAAAAGCCTCTCCAGGTACGAGAGATCAAGTAGCGTTGCCAGCCAAGTGCAGAGCGGCAGTGTTGAGTCCGTTGCACGCTGTTGACTCTGCGGGTCACCTAGGGATGACCACGATGCGACGTTCAACGTCGAGAGAAGTGGCTGGGCAACTACAACATCTTTTCTCTTGGGTGAGGAGGCCCAGGGAAAATCAGGCTGACAGTGGAAATATGTTCCGGTCTGAGTGTGTCAGACGAACAGTGATAAATGGGGAGTGATGCAGATTCGGTCGTCGCCCTACCGATCGCAGTCGAAGGGGGCGGTCGGAAGATTCCACTCCACCTCAGAGACAGCTCTGAGAATGTTCTGCGTAGAGCAGGAAGACGAGTGGGAAGAGACAGCGGGCCCTGTTTTGTTGGCCATTTGCAAAGCAGTGGCAGAACCGTTAAACTTCTCACAGTTCCAGCTGGTGAACGGACGTGAGGTGTGGAGCCCTCGGTCCGTAATAGGTAAGCAGTGGACGCCCAGGATGACCTTGAAGACGGTCTGCAGACACATGAGGAGTGTCACACATTGGCGGCTGCAATACTGGCTGGAAGCCAAGATTTTTAGTGGAAAGGACAGCGTAGTCGCAGATGCGTTGTCCCGCATGCACTAACCAGACATGACTCTTATTTTAAGGGGAGGGGTATGTGACGGTGTTCCCCCCTTCTAATTCTCCCACGCCTGCTGTAAGAGTCATGTCCACTATTCCCGAGCGTTCTCTACATTGCAGGCAACAATTGAACATATGTGGGAGAGAACAGTATTCTCGAAGAGCCGAGAAATTTGCGAAAATGTAGTATTTTGGCCTGTGGGATAGGCCCTTTAGGGAGCCAATATGGCGCTGGCAAGTCTGTTCTCCCGCCAAAACTGTGTGACGTCAGTGGCGCCAGATTGGTCACCGTCAGCGACATGGCACTGGGAGCCAATGAAAACCAACTTTGGGAAAAGTGACGTCACATAGGCATGGGGGTCCGCCCGTGTTGGCGCCAGGCGACATCAGTCTTTCACGACACGTCCGAGAGGTAGGACGCGCGATCGGTCATCCTGTCAGAGTGACGGATTTACCGAACTCCGGTGGATTTAAGCGTCTCCAGTTGTTGGCACGCACTCTGTGAGGTCTTCCTGCAACCCAAGTGGCTCAGATAAGGAATTGACAGAATATTGAGCAACAAGTGCTCAGGGACAGGTGCGTTGCAAGAAGTGGGCCGGGCATCGACGTGTGTCGTCGTTGGCAGTTCACCAGTATAAGAGACAGCTTAGTGGCCGGGCCACCCACCGTGAGTGAACCGGGTTGACAGCCTTGTCAACCAGGTTGAACGTGTGATCGACGATCCTGTCAAGTTTGACAGTAACCCCACCTTCGTGGAACCCTACGAGTCAACAGTTGGATGCAAGCACGTCGAGAAGTCTTCCCAAATACCTAGCGATATATCTAGACGACGAGGGAATTGACAGTGTTGTGAGCTTCAAGTGCTCTGAAGTCGGGTGCTGTGCGTGTGAAGCTTAAGCAGCATCGTCTGGTACGGCTGATAACTTCACCGTGACTTCGTAGTGGTGAGAGGCAGTTCCTCTGGGAGTACAGTGACAAGGACTAATTGGGAAACGTACGACGACCGCCGAGACGTAGGCTGGCTGCCGTAGTTGGGAGGAAAGTTGACGGCCAGGAGACCGACTTCAACCCTGCGACGTACTGTAGAGGAAGGAGCACGGACCTGCTGTGTACAGAAGCGGCGAGACGCGACATCCTAAGGCGTGGGCTTGTGTTTCTGGATGGTGAACGAGGCGAGAGCCTGGACCAGGAGCTACAACCCAACTGTCATCCTAGGATAGGTGAAGTAGGTGTTTACAGTTACCCTCCCATTTCCCCTTTAGTTAGCTATATATATTCTTGTCAGGATATTTTATATGTCGTGAGCAAGTCTCACTTGAGTTTAAGTCACAGAGAGCACAGTATGTGGTGAGGCTGCCCAGAGCGCTCACAGTATCAGTTTACATATATATCTATGTGTGGGTGTGTGCAAGCACCAAGATTCATCAGAGAATTTACTGTGACTATTATTAATCTACAGTGAGTATTATTATTATATATATATTGGTAGTAAACCAGATATTGGTGTATTGATCTCTATAATCTATTGATATAAATGCCTGTGGATTGATCTCTATAATCTATTGATATAAATGCCTGTGTTGATCTCTATAATCTATGATATAAATGCCCGTGTGTTGATCTCTATAATCTATCGATATAAATGCCTGTGTATTGATCTCTATGATCTATTGATATATATGCCTGAAATTTGATTACTGATTTATATATGACATGCCTGTGTACTGAATAATATCATATACGTGAAGTGATTGCCAGTGATATCTCTTTAAGAGAAAGTATAGATATAAAGAAAAGTTCAGTGATCAAGTGAGTGCATTCACAGTAAATATTATTAAGAATAGAGTAATCTTTTGGTACGGTGAAAAGTCACTGTGAGAGTATTGTGAATAAGATGTTGATCGTGAGGCCAGTGAAATCATAAGTAACCATGTGAACGTTGAATAGTGTTTTGGAAAAAGTTAAATAAACGGGGATCGTGACAATTAGAAAACAAGTACTAGTCTGTTCCCACGATCGCGAGGGTCCCGGTCAGCTGAGTCTGACAGGTGACACGTGCCGATGTTACCATATCGGTGCGCTCTAGAATATTATGCTATGAATGGAGCAATTGTCATATATTAATCCTGATACATTGATGCATATATATTTCTCGTTGTCTTTTAAGTAAAATACCAAAACTCTTTGGTGTTTGATATCATCCCCTCCATTTATCTTGTGACCGTGTAATGATATAAAGTAGAGTGACCTGCCTGATACTATATTACTGGATTTTGCTCTTGCCACAATTACACCTGACCACTGCAGTGTTACTGGACATCTAAAAAAACCAGTTGGCGACCTTGAAGGCTGTGTAAGAGTTCGGTGTCGGGGTGGGCCACAGATTGAGGGAACGATCTGTGCCTCACTCATCTTATAATCTAAAGGCCGGTTGTGAGATCGACTGGGATACTCTCCGAGGCCAGCAGTGGAGCCTAGAGGATTGAGGGAAGACCCGCCGAACGACGGTGAGTAAGGGTTATTGTTGGAGCAACCACCTGGAAAGGAGATCCAGTCTACTGTTGCTTTAACCCTTCTCTAACGAGAACACCGTGAAACCCCGACACCTCCCATGGGTCATCATGTGCAGCTTTGCAAATCTGCCTACGATAATCATTGGGGACAACGAGTTTTGGGTTCTAATCTCACAATCATCTGAAAGGAGTTCCCTTGGGTCTCCACCTTCTCATCAGAAGTCGATCCTGGAAAAAGAAACCTGTACCTTCCTCCAATGCATCAACATTATCAGGTGCCTCAGAAATACACTTAATTAAACTAGGATCAGTAGTCTGTTCAACACTTAAGGGCAATGACTCAGACTCAGCAGCGAGCGGGCAAGAACCTAGTAGCTTGATCTCTTTTCCTGATTGATCAGAATAAAATGGAGCCATAGCTACTTCGGCCTCACTCTCGACAACTGGTTCACTGGAGACAAGCGGGCAAGGTAGATAGTTCAGCCTCCTCACCTTCACTTTCCTTTGACTTAGGTTCGGCGGGGCTTCTACTACTGCCTCACTCTCTCATCCAGTCGAGTCATAAAAGAATCCTCAAGATCCACCTCCCACTCCTTTCCTGAAGGGGTCCTGGTCTTGGGAACAGCAACCTCAGTGAATCAGAATTACTTCACCTGTTTTCCCATTGATCTAGTAACCACACAAGCAGGGTAAATAATATCATCTGCCTCTGGTTTAGCTAATACATTCTGGGGATTGGTTAACATTATGGGACACTTGGGCCCTGCAACCTGTCGGTTGCAAAATCA